>NW_004624731.1:1652052-1677739 GCF_000247695.1 Heterocephalus glaber
TCACATTGGTTCATTCTGCTGCATAGACTTTCAATGGAGTTTTTAATCTCCTGGAAATCTGTTTGCATCTGTTTTACGGATTCCATTTGTTTCCTATGTTGGGATTCCATCATGTTCCTCAGCTCCTCTATTTCTTTATCTGTGTCCTCTCTAGATTTATTAATCATGTCTTCCACTATGGGCACAATCTCTGCTGTTATGTGAGAAATTATTTCTGACTTCAGTTTTTCCAGATCCTCTTTCGTTGTTAGTTCCGGGAGTCCAGATGGTTGAGAATCAGAGTGTTCCATCTTGTTTCCCTTTGGGGTTGCTGTAGGTGATCTGGGAGTCTGGTTCTGAGGCTTGTTTACATGTCTTCTCATTTTGATGGGGGGGGGGCGGCATGCTGCTGGCGCCTGCGTGGCTCACCTCCTCTGTGCTAGGAGCTGTGGCACGCCTACCTGGAAGCCTCCTTCATGCTGGAAGCTGCCAAGAAAGGCTTTCTATGGATTTTTAACATAAAGTGTAGAAGATGTTAATAGCTCTACTTTTATCAAACATTGTCAGCTGTATTAGTCACTTTCCAGTCACTGGGACAAAATAACTGACACATGAAACTTGAAGGAGCAGATGTTTATTTTGGCTCAGTTTCAGTGGATGCATTACCTGGTTCATTGTCTCAAAGGCAAGATGGCACAGCAGAGGGAAGCTGTCCAACAAATCATAGCCAGGAATCAGAGGGAGAAGAGAGGAATCAGGTAAGACAAAATACCCTTCATGTCTTCAGTAGCCTGCCCCTTCTAACCAGGCTCCACTTCTGAATATGAGAATTTTGAGGGACATTTTAGATCTAAACTACAACATACCACCTCTGGCCCCCAAAAGATACATGTCCATCTTATTATGTAATATGCATAAATCTCATTTTTAAGAGTCAGCAAAGTCTTAACAGTTCCAGCAGTGCTGAAAAGTCCAAATCCAAAGTCTTCTGTGAGACTTAAGGCAAATTCTTATCTGTGAGCCTCTGTAAAAATCAAAAATAAAATTAAACATCTCCAACATGCAATGGCATAGGGTAGTTTTTCTGTTCCAGAAGGGAGGAATAGGGGAATAGACAGAAATCAGACCAAAGCAAAAATGAAACCCATCCAGCCAAACATTAAATCTGGTAGTTGTATGTCCAGCATTATGGGCAAGGTATGAGATCTGAGCTCCAAAGCATTTGGGGAGCCCCATCCCATGACCTTGCTATTTGTCCCCAATTGAAACCTCATAAACTTAGCCTTTACTGTCCACATTCCTGTCAGCTTTCTGTTTTTCTGACCTTTGACCAGTATCACACATAAAACACTGCTCACAACATTCTAGGGCTTCCCTAGCCAGCATCTCCAAAACTTTCCAAACTCTTCTTGCAAACAGTTCTAAAGGCTTTTAAGTCACATGGTCAGGTATAGTCACAATAACTACCCCACTTCTGGTATCCATTTCCTATATATTAGTCACTTTCTCACACTGAGACAAAATATCCAACACATGCAACTCAAAGGAGGATAGGTTTATTTTGGCTCACTATTTCAGTAGATTGAGTCCATGGCCAGTCCATGGTTCTATACTGGAGACCCCTGCAGTTAGGTTCCAGTATATGACACAGGCCTGAGAAATAAGTACACTAAGAGACAGATCTAAGAGAGCAAAAGCAGGGTGCCAGGACAACCAATACCAGTGCAACTGACAAAGGCACTGGCCAGTCCAAGGCACTGACTTTTATTGGCAATCAATTGGGGTAAAGGTAAGCTATGTGTGGTTTCTATGGAAATTAATGTAAACAAGGATCATAAAAGACAAGACAAAGAATTCTCAATTAGGAACAGAATAGACAAAATATATGGTTGTAATTAGAACATTGTCCTTTTAGTCAGAAGGTTTTAGTTGTGGGAATGGAATTTGAGTGTGAGTTACTCTGACATCAGCATGTAGGCTTCAGTCAGACTTACTTATCAAAACAAGCCAATTGTGGGGTAAACTCTTTACAGCCTGCCTTGGCCATAATCAATATTACAGTCCTCTGCAGTTCTAAAACAGAAATGGCATGATAGAAGAGCATGGTAGAAGAAAGCTGTTCACTGCACGGTGGTCAGGAAGCAGAGAGAGAAGAGAGAAGCCAGGAATAAGAATACACCTTCCAAGTCACACTCCCAGTGACCTACCCATTCCAACCAGGCCCTACCTACAAATGTGAAACTGTAAGGAAGGCAATTTAAATTAGCAACAATCTCTTTAACATCTAGAGACTAGATATTATAAAATTAGGACTTACTGTTCCAGTGAATACATGATATACACAGTTCAATAAAGTTAAATAAAATTCATGTAACAAAGCCAAAGGATAAGCTGAAAATTTTTACTATACATGTACCAGTAACTTTCCTCATTACTTGGATAAAATACCTGATACCCACAACTTAAAGGAGGAGAGGTTTATTTTTGCACACATGTTAAAAATTTCAGTCCATGTTTGGCAGGCTCAAACATACAGTAAAAATCACATAGTGGGAAGGCCTGGACAGAAGAAAGCTGTTCACTTCATAACAGCCAGGAAAACAGAGAACCAAGAAGGGAGTTAGGGAGGGAGATACATCTTTCCAGGTCATGCAACCAGTGACCTGCTTCTTCCAACTAGAACTCAGCTCCTAACAGAAAGTCAGCTATAGCACCCTCATAATCCCATCAGTTTCCACAAGCACCACTTCTGAGCACATGGGGCTTTGGGGAGACATTCTAGATCCAAACCACAACATTACACTAACAAAACATCTTTTGTAATTTCCTCCCTTCCATCTGCATGAACTCAAGGAACAAGTACAAACAGTACACTGTTCACAGAAGCAGTTTAACAATTCCATTTCCAAACACAGTATTTCCCATCAGTTTTTAAAAGCTATTTACAAAAAAATGTTATTCGAAGCTGGGCGTGGTGGCTCATGCCTATAATCCCAGCACTCAGGAGGCAGAGGCAGGAGGATTGCCTCGAGTTTGAGGCCAGCCTGAGCTACATAATGAGTTCAGGGCCAGCCTGAACTACAAAGTGAGACCCTGTCTCAAAAAAAAAAAAAGTTATTTGACAACTTCTACTTTGAAATATATCAAGATACTCTTAAATATTTAGAACTAGATGTTTATATAAGAACTTCTCCACTATGCCTTCAGCACTGATAAATAAAACTGGACATGAAGCAATGGTTATAATCTGAGGCATCTTCTAAATACAGTATGACCATTTTGTCTTAAACCATTCCCCCTTTCCTTCCTTCTCTCTCTTCAACCTAGTGGGAAAGTACAGGCATATGTAATGCTTGGAGATGTTTGAAAAAATTCATATCTAAAGTTTATTTACAGAGTCCAAGGTTTCCTGTGAATTTCCACATAAAGTATACAAAATGTGCTAATTTTACTACTTTGTCATACACTGGCAACCTCTTTACCACCTGGGACCAGATGTTTCAAAACCTGGACTTGTTTGACCATTATATATGCCACATACATAGCCAAGCAAAAGCCACAAGACATACAGAAAAATGGTGCCTGAAATGTCCAAAGATGAACACACTAGCACATCACATTTGCAGTTGCTTCCCTCCCATCTGCTCCAAACCACTGAACAAGTACAGACCATACTATATTAGCTCACAGAGGTGGTTTAACAATTCCCTTCCCAAAATTCAATATTTCATGAGTTTTAGCAAAAAAGTGATGTTTTACTACCTCTACATTTAACATATGTTGGGTACTTATTTGTCCACTGTACATGAAGCAGTCTTGAATAAACTGCACACCTATAACAATAGTTACAATTGAAAATGTCTTCAAAATATGTGCATTCTGGCCTAAAACTCTTTCACCAACCCAGTGGGTTAAAGTGCTCAAATTTTCAGAAGACAATCTTTTCTAAGAATTTTAACAAAAAGTATGTTAGCTTACTAGCTCCACTTTTGTCCTACACTGGCAAGCTCTTTAACATCTAGGAGAGCTAGATGTTGTAAATTGGGACTCATTTGTCCTTTACTCACACTACACACAGCAATGTAAAACAAAATGCAGAGACATAAAGAACTGGTACAGAGGTCTGCATTTCCTTCTCTTCCTGAAAAGCAGGGCAGTAACACAATGTGTACTACTTACGAGAGGTATTGGCCATTCTCCCCCCCAAACAAAGTCACACTTCATATGAATTTTAACAAAAAGAAGTTTAGAAAGGACAAAAGGCCAGGAGGTGAAGGCATCAACAGTTCCCTGGGCTCCTCTCCTGCAAGGTGGAGCTGGTGGCTGGTCTACAGGTACCGACACAAAAGTCCAGAGAATTTGCAGGTCACAGATGGCAGCCAGCACCTGGACCCCAGATCCAAGGGCCATGGGGTGTCTGGCTGTGCAGGGAGCAGGTAGTCAGTGGGCCCCAGGCTGGTAGGCCTTGAGGTTCTGTGGGGAAGATGGGCACCACTCTCCAGTCTCCAGTCCCAAGGGCCCCAGGGATATAGTGCAGCTGGTCCTGGGTCCCCAGTCAGCAAGGCCTGTGTAGTCTGTGGGGAAGAGGTGGCTGGAAGTCCAGCAGCCCTAGATGCAAGGGCCATGGGAGTTTGTGGGATGTAGGTGGTAGTTGGTCCAAGTTCTGAGGGCCTTGTTGTCTGTAGCATCTCAGACCCAGCACTCTGGGAGGCTGAAGCAGGAGGAGTGGAAGTTGGAACCCAGCCTGCACATCTTACTTACTTAAGGAGACTCTGTCTCAAAGTTTAAAATAAATTTAAAAGGGGATGACATGGGGCTAGTGATGTGGCACAGTGCTAAGGCCCCAGATTCAATCCCAAGCACTGCATTAAAATAAAAGAAAGAAAGAAAGAAAGAAAGAAAGAAAGAAAGAAAGAAAGAAAGAAAGTGTTTGATCAGGTCTTCTGAGTTGACTTCATTGTTGAATTTGTTATTTGGAGATAGGAGATATTTTGGGGTGATGCTTTTTCTAGTTAAATTAGGTCTAGAAGAGGGAATGCTGTATTTTGACTTACTGATACTTTTGTGGATAGTGAAAAGGGGTAAATGTTAGGAAAATTCCTAGGATGTTAGAGAATTTAGACATGTGAGGCAAGTTTAATGTTAAGATTATAAATTATTAGGTTGAGTCCTATTGGTAAAACAAAACAAAATAGTCATGGCAAGGGCTGATATTTTTAGATAAACTCATACAGTTATTTGGGGGATAGTTTTAGAAGTAATATCATTAGAAATGAAAAATCCAGTGAAAATGCTGTCAATTATAAAATATTTAATTGGATTAGTTAATTGAATGAATATCAACTAAAGTCAAGAATTAGGATTATGATAAAGAGTGAAGAAGATACTATATGTGCTGCAGGCAGCTTTTTAGGGCAGTGGTAATCAGTGTAATTAACAGGGCTCAGACATTGGTGATGCAACTAACAATGAATTTACAGAAATTGATAATATGATCAGTGACCTTAAAGAAGACACAAATAAATGCTGGGTTAACTAATCAATATGATACAAGACATGAATGACCAGTTTGGTAAAGAATTAGAGTCCATGAAAAGATACCAAACAGAAACCCAGGATATAAAAATTTCTATCAAAAGTATAGGCAGCAGAAATGACCAGTGCGGGGAGAGTGTCTGAATTAGAAGGCGGGGTTGTTACAGGAGACATCGAGACTTAAAAACAGCAAGAGGTCATAGAAATGGATCCACAGCTGCTAGATGACTCAAAGAGAGCTAACCTAAGAATAATATGAAATAAAGAAAAATTAGAAGACAGCACAAAGGGTATAAATAAAACCTATTTACAGAAATCATAGCAGAAAAATTTTGAATATAGGGAAATAATTCAACATGCAGGTAAGTGAGACAGATAGAGCTCCAAATAGCCACAATAAAAAAAGAACCTCTCCATAACACATCATAGTAAAAATCCCAGGAGTCCAACACAACAACAGAATTTTAAAAGCTGTTTTAAAAAACAACAAATTACTTATAAAAGTAAACCTATTAGAATTATAGTACTGCTGATTTCTCAACACAAACTGGAGAATTTTGAGCAAAGTTTTAAAGCCATAAAAGAAAGCAACCTTTTTTTTTTTTTGTACCAGGGATAAACTCGGGTCCTTGTCCTTGCAAGGCAGGTGGCAGAACCACTGAGCTAAATTCCAGGCCCAAAGAAAGCAACTTTTAACCCAGACTAGTTTATTCTGCAAAACTCTTTTTCAAAATTCATGGAGAAATAAGGACTTACCATGACAAAGAGCACCTTAAGAAATCCATGAACACAAAACCAGCACAATAAGAAGTACTCAAGGAAATCCTAGACAGACACAATGAGGTCCACACCACCAAAGAGTATAAGGGAATGAATATATCAAGTGGGATGAACAGTTAAGCAAAAGGCAAAAATAAAGGAATTGGCAACAGAAAAATAATGCAGTTATAGGAATCATTCAATACCTTTCAGCAATGACTCTCAAAGTAAATAGTCTCAAATCCTCAATCAAAAGTCTGGTGTAGGGCTGGGGGTTTAGCTCAGTGGCACCACGCCTGCCTTGCAGGTGCAAAGTTCTGAGTTCAATCCCCGGCACCAAAAAAAAAAAGGGCTTGTGGAGCCAATCCGTAGTCTTACAGACTGGATCAAAAAACAAAACCCAACTATGTATTGCCTACAACAGACACACCTAATTCATGAAGAAACTCAAGATTAAAAAGCAAGGGATGAAAAATGACATTCCATGCAAAACCACAAAAGCAAGTAGGAATGGGTATCTTATTTTCAGACAAGGTGAACTTCAAACCAAAACTGATCAGAAGAGACCAAGAAGGTCATTACATACTGGTAAAGGGAAGAATTCACTAGGAAGATAAAACAATCTTAAATATATATTCCTTGAGTACCAGTGTGCCCAACTTCATAAAATAAATATTACTAGATATAAAAGATTTTAAAAAATGAACATCATCCCAGTGAGGGACTTTAATACCTCACTCTCACAAATGGACAGATCAGCTAGACAAAAAAAAAATCAACAAAGAAATATCAGAATCAAACCATACCTTCTAACAAAGGAACTTAATAGATATATACAGAACAGTAATGAAATATACATTTTTCTCAGCACCCAACAACAGCAGAATGCTCATTTTTCTCAGGAACACATGAAACCTTCTCCAAAATAGACCACATACTAGGCCATAAGACATACTTAAATAAATACAAAAGAATCAAAATAATCTCATGCATTTTATCAGATCATAGCATGATGAAACTAGGAATCAATGGTAAAAGAAGAAATGACAGAAATTACACAAACACATAGAGATTAAACAATGCACCCTTGAAAATCAGTAGGTCACAGAAGAAGTCAAGGAAGAAACTAAAATGTTCCTACAATTAAATGATCGTGGCTGTACAAAATGCCAGAACCTATGCACACAACGAAAACAATCCTAAGCAGGAAGTTCATAGCTGTGAATTAGGTTAGAAAAACAGAACAATCCCCAATAAACAACTTATTGAGGCACCTGAAGGTCCTAGAAAAACAAGAACAATCCAAATCCAAAACTGATAAAAGGAAGGAAATTATAAAGACCAGAGAGGAAACTGAGGAAATTAAGACTTAAAAAAAAATACAAATTATCAATGAATTGAAGAGTTGGCTCTTAAGAAGGACAAATGAAATAGACAAACCCTTAGCCAAACTTAAAAGAAGAGACCCATATCCATGCAATTAGAAATGAAAAAGGCAAAGCTACAACACATGCTGCTGAAATTCACAGGATTATAAGTAAGTATTTTTTTTTTTTTTTTTTTGCTGCCGGGGATCCAACTTGGGACCTTGTGCTTGCAAGGCAAGCACCGGAACCACTGAGCTAAATCCCCAGCCCATAAGTAAGTATTTCTAAAACCCGTATGCCAAGAAATTGGAGAAATTAGAAGTGGATAGATTCCTAGACACATGTGAATTACTAAAACTGAACCAAGAAGATGCTAAAACCAGAAACAGTCCAATAATATGCAAGAAAATTGAGGCAGTAATAAAAAAAATCTACCAACTAAGAAAAGCTCAAGACCTAATGCATTCACCACTAGATTTCACAAAAACTTCAAGGAAGAACTAATACCAATACCCCTCAAAGTCTTCCATGAAAGTGAAAGGGAAGGGACACTGCCAAACTCATTCTTAGAAGTTAGCGTTATCCTCATAACAAAACCAGACAAGGGACTAACAACAGCAACAATGAAATAAAACTACAAACCAATCTCCTTAATGAACATAGACACAAAAATCCTCAATAAGATACTGGCAAACAGAATACAAGAAGTCATTCAAAAGATCACATATCATGATCAAGTCAGTTTCATCCCTGAGATGCAAGGTTGTCTCAGCAATGAATATAATACACCACATAAACAAAAGTAGGACAAAAATCACACGATCATTTCAATAGATGCAGAAGAAAAAGCCTTTGATAAAATTATAAAATCCAATAAGCTATTAATGATAAAAATCTTGACAAACATTGGTACATAAGGAACTTACCAGGCCGGGCATTTAGCTCAGTGGTTCTGATGCCTGCCTCGCAAGTGCAAGGTCCTGAGTTCAATCCCTGGTACCAAAAAAAAAAGCGACACGGGCCGGGGATTTAGCTCAGTGGTTTTGCCACCTGCTGTGCAAGCGCAAGAACCTGAGTTCGATCCCCGGTACCAAAAAAAAAAAAAAAAAAGGGACAGTGAGAAGGGATTGAGAGGGAACTTACCTTAAAATGATAAATGCAAGTGATGACAAACCCACTGCCAATATTATACTGAATGAGAGGAAAATTGAAAGCTTTCTGCTAAAATCAGGAACAAGACAACAGTGTCTGCTTTCACCACTTCTGTTCAATTTAGTACTTGAACTGTTAGCTAGGGCAATTAGTCAAGAGAAGGAAATAAAAAGGATTCAAATGGGAAGAGAAAAAGTCAAAATATCCTTATTTGTAGGTATATGATCCTCCAAAAAACAAAATCCAAGCACTCCACTCTTAGGACTAATAAAAAAGTTCAGCAAAGTGGCAGGATCTGAAATAAACTCACAAAAATCAGTAGTGTTCCTATACACCAAGAATGAACCCACTGAGAAAGAAATGAGAAAAAACAATCCATTCACAATAGCTTCAAAAATTAAATACCTCAGAATTAACCTAACCAAGAAAGTGAAAGACCTGTATAACAAAAACTATATTGTTCTGAAAAGAGAGAGAGAGAGAGAGAGAGAGAGAGAGATTGAAGAAGATGTTAGAAAATGGAGCCAGGTGTGGTGGTGCACACCTGTAATCCCAACACTCAGGAGGCTGAGGCAGGAGGATCACCATGAGTTTGAGGCCAGCCTAAACTACATAGTGAGTTCAAGGCCAGGCTGATTACAGAGCAAGACCCTACCTTTAAAAAAAAAGAAGAAAAAATATAAAGAAAGAAAATGGTTCCTGGATATGAAGAACTAACATTGTCCAAATGGTCATATAACCCAAAATTATATATACATTTAATGCAGTTCCTACCAAAATACTATCAGCTTTTCCACAGAACTAGAAAAAGTAATTCCAAAATTTGTATGAAAACAGAAGAGACCCAGAATAACCACAGCAACTCTGGCAAACAAGAGTAAGGCAGGAGGCATTACAATCCCAGACTTTGAGTTATTCTACAAAGCCACAGCAGTAAAATCAGCATGGTACTGGCACAAAAACAGACATACTGACCAGTGGAATAGAATAGAGGATGTAGAAAAAAATCCCAAGCATCTTTGGCCAGCTGAATTTCTAAGGGGTCAATGGTATGTGTCAGAGAAAAGGTAACCTCTTTAACAAATGGTGCAAGGAAAACTGGTTATCCACGTGCACAAGAATGAATCTGGATCCCTATGTCTCATGCTGTACTAAAATCAAATCAAAATGGCCCAAAAGTCTATATATAAGAACAGAAACACTGAATCTACTGGAAGAAGAAACTGTTTCATAGAACTCTCAAAGTTATGGGCATAACAGGCAAAGACTCCCTGAACAGGACCCCAATTGCAAAGAAATAATACCAAGAATCAACAAATGGGATTATATAAAATTTTAAAACTTCTGCATGGCAAAAGAAACAACAGAATGAAGAGACAACCTACAGAATGGACAAGATTTTTAGCCAGCTACTCTTCAGACAGAGATTAATATCTAGAATAAAGAATTTAAAAAATAGACCGCCAAAAATCAAAGACTCAATCAAAATAAGAGCAATTGAAATGAATTGAAATGCCTTATTTCACAGAAGAAATGCCAATAAGTACCTGAAAAATGTTCCGCATTTTTATCCATTAGAGATGTGCATTTCAGAATAACTCTGAGATTTTATCTTACTCCAATAAGAATGACCATTATCAAGGGCTCAAAACCAACAAATGCTAATGAGGTTGAGGGTAGAAAGGAATGTTGTTACTGGGAATGTAAACTAGTACACCCACTTTGGAAATCAATATGGATATTCATAAAAAACCTAAAAGTAGAAATTCAATTCAGCCCACTATACCTCTCCTGGGTACCTTCCCAGAGAAGCTAAAATCATCCTACTGCAGTGATACATGCATACCCATGTTTATAGCAGCACAACTCACAAGAGCTAAATTATGGAAGTGGTCTATATGCCCATAAACTGATGGATGGATTAAAAAAAATGTGGTACATATACACAATCAAGCACTACTCAGCCATAAAGGGTAATTTTGAGTCATTCATAAAAAAATAGATGGATCTTGAGACCATATTGCTAAGTGAAATAAGTCATTCACAAAAGGTTAAATATCATACGATGTCTTCATCACTTTCTTCATCACTGGGACAAAAATACCTGACACCCACAACTTAAAGGAGGAGAGTTTTATTTGGGCTCAAGTTTCAGAAGTTTCAGTCCTTGCATTGTTGGCAGCATGGTGGAAAGGCCTGGGCAGAGGAAAGCTGCTCACATAATGGCAGAGAGAAAAGAGAGGAGCTGAGAAGGAAGATCCATTCTTCTAGCTCATGCCCCTAGTGACCTGCTTCCTCCAACCAGACCCTTCCTCCTCATAGCAAGTCAGCTATAACACTTCCATGGTCCAGTGCTCTTCCAAAGGCCCCATGTATGAGTGCATGAGGCTCTTGGGGAATATCCAGATATAAACCATAACATTCTGCCCCTGCTCCCTCAAAGAATCATGTGCATCTTTTTACACAAAATGCAGTTTGTCCATTTTTAAGAGTTGCCAAAGCCTTAACAGTTCTGAAAAGTCAAAGTACAAAGTCTCCTCTGAGACTCAAAGAAAACTTAGCTGTGAGCCCCTGTAAAATCAAAAAGAAAATGAAACACTTCCAACATACAATGGCACAGGGTAAATATTTCTTTCTTTCTTTTTTTTTTTTTTTTTTGGCATTACTGGGGATTGAACTCAGGACCTTGCACTTTTGAGGCAAGTGCAGCACCACTGAGCTAAATCCCCACCCTGGGGGTAAATATTTCTGTTCTAGAGGGAGCAATAAGGGAACAGATAGAAATCAGACCAAAGCAAGACTGAAACCCAGCAGGGCAAACATTAAATCTTGTAGCTCCATGTCCAGCACACAGTGCAAGTTGTGGTAAGATATGAACTCCAAATGGCTTGAGCAGCCCTGCCTCTGTGGCACTGCCTGGCACAGCCCTCACAGCCTCTCTCCGGCAGGCTCCACTCACTTCCTGAAGGCTTTGTCAGCAGATATTTCATGTTCCTAGCTTCTCAGATTTCCTGGGGATACCACTGCACTTTTGGCTTCACCCTCACAGCTTCATACATTGGCATCTCAGAGGCACAATACCTGGCCTTGCAGGCCTTCTTCTGAAATCTGGGTGGAAGTCTTCCTCACCCCACAAGACTTGCATTCTGCATGCCTGAAAAACCAGCACCACAAGGGCTGGGGATGTAGCTCAGTGGCGCCATGCCTGCCTGGCAACTGTAAGGTCCTGAGTTCAATCTCCAGTACTGAAGAAAAAAATGAAAACAAAAGAAACTAGCACCACATGGTGTTACCAGTGTCTGCCACCAGGTTGAGCAGTAATCAAGCCCTCTTACGTCATGGCTGCAGAGGATTCTGAGTGCTTGGATGGCTAAACTCCAGGAAACTCTTTCCTAATTGACCTTGAATGAGCTGGGATCCCTGGGCTTTCTTCTCAAAGCAAAGTCTTTTATGTTTGCAAGGTGAAGCCAGCAAGGAATCTATCTTATGGTACTAATGCAAAGTACAGTAAAACCTTGGATTATGGTAACTTGTTCTGCAAGTCAAGCAAGTAATTTCTAATAAATTTTAACTTGGTAACTGAACAATATCTTACAATATGAGTGGTATGTGATGCTGAATAACACACTATCACTATGAGCCAATGGCTCTCTCTCTCTCTCCCTCCCTCTCTCTCTCTTTCCCTCCCTACCTGAATGCACATTGCAAGATTATGGGTGATCATCTCCCAACAGAAAGAAGTTAGGGAGGAGATCTTGTCTGCAGAGGAGGAGGAGGAAAAGGTGGAGGAGTCCATCACTTCAAATGAGATTAGGGAGACATGTAAAATGTGCAAAACAGTGCAAAATTTTGTAGAAAGCAACACGAATAAGGCTGTAGCAGTGTGAGTGATGAATTTGTTTAATGACAATGCAATGTCACATTTCTATGAAATCCTCAAAAGGAGGCAAAAGCAAATGTCACTGGATAGGTTCCTTGTTAAATTTGCATGAAAAGAAAAAGATTCCACTGAGCCAATAGATAGCAGTGATTCAGTTGATAATAGTGAAAGTCATTCTATACAATAACCCTCCTCTCTCTTGTCTCCCTCATACCAGCCAGAAAGGTTTCAAAAGTGCAGATTAATTTGTTTCTTTTCATTTCTATTTTCTATTTTATTTATTATATTCTATTATATTACAGCATTATAATCATTTTATATGATTATTTTTGGGTCGTGGAACAAATCATCTGTGTTTCTATTATTTCTTATGGGAAAATTCACTTTGATAAATAAGTACTTTGGATTACAAGCTTGTTTTCAGAATGAACTTTACTTGCAAACCATGGTTTTACTGTATTTGGTTTCTTTTTACTACTAATTTTTCAGCAACCAAGCTCTTGGCCAAGGCCCTTCCTTTCTGAGGAAACTAAAAAATGTTCCAATGGCCTTTTTTCCTTCCAATTTTTAGTATAAGTGTGGCCAAAAGAGCAAGCATATCCATGCTATAGCTTCAACACTGGGCAGCCTTGAAATTTCCTCTGCCAGATTAATTAGTCCACCACCTTTAATCTCAGTTTCTCACAAATTTTCAGGATATGAGCAAAATACAGACAACTTTTCTGCAAAAAGCATAACATACATGGGCTACTTCCAAATGCCAATGGAATCTCTGTTCCCATGTGAAATCTCCTGAGGCTAGTCTACCTTTTTGTCAGCATTTTTGTCTTTTGATCTCTGACAAGAATCTCCCATCAAGTTTGGCTTACAGCCAAACCTTTCCAAACAACTCCTCCTTTGAGCCAGTTCCAAAGATTCCTGAACCATATAGTCAGATAGTACCATAGTGACAATTTCACTTTTGTGGTACCAAAATCTGTCTTATTCAGTTTTCATGTCTCTGGGACAAAATATCTGACACCTACAGCTGGAAGGAGAAGAGGTTTACTTTGGCTTGCATTTCAGATGTTTCCATGGTCAGCAGCATGGTGGAAGGGCCTGGGCAGAGGAAAGTTGCTCCTGCATGTCAGGACATCAACAAAGAATGGAGTATCCAGGAATGGAGAGTGACCATTCCAGGCAATGCCCTTAGTGATTTGTCTCTTCTGACCAGATCCTATCTCCTAACAGCAGTTCAGCTATAGCACTCCCATGGTCCTATGAGCACTTGAGGATCCTGGGGGACATCAAGATATAAACTATAGCATGTGGTAACTCTAATATGAGAGACCCAAAATGTTAAAAATATAAAAAGCAAAATAAAGACAGGTATGTTAAGAAACAGGGCAGGAGGGTAAGGAAGAGTGAAAAATCATCAAAATGTGAGATATATAGATGATATAGATATAGATATAGATCTCAAACCCCTAAGCTGGCTGTAATCACTGTGCATTACAATACTAATAATAATTTTAAAATTTTAAAAAAAGAAGTGAAGAAAGCCAAGTGAAGCCTGGTGCCTCATGCCTGTAATCCCAGCAGTCTGGGAGGCTGAGATGGGAAGATTGCAGGTTGGACCCCAGCCTGGGCAACATGGTGAGACCAGGTCTCACAAGAAAATTTTTAAATGGAAACGTAGTTCAGTTTCAAGTTCTTGGATTCAATCTTCAGTACTGAAAAGAAAAAAGGTTAGAAATCCATATAGCTAAATAGGAAGGCACAAGTTAGCGTTTCTTGCATGTTTTTACAGTAAATTAGGAGTTTTAGTCTCCTATTATTTATTAGATTTGCAACATAGTGTTTTGTTTAAACTGTATTTATATTACATGGGTCCTAAAATAATTTTAGGATCAAGTAATAGGAGTAGAAAGGTGAAAATATATAAATATTAAGCTCTTTTTATGTGAGAAGGATGAAACAATATTGTTAATATGATACATGAATTTCTTGTTGTAACCAGAAGAGACCCAGACGAGCAAAAGCTTCCTGGGCAATGAGAGCAAACCAGAAGGCAGCATGATCCTGGGCTTCACATTATATAGCAAAGCTACCATCATAAAAACAGCAATGATATTGGCACAAAAACAAGCATGTCGAAAATGGAACAGAGTAAAGGATGTGGAAACCACCCTAGGCACACTCAACTATCTGATCTTTTTTTTTTTTGGTACTGGGGATCGAACTTGGGAAAGGGGCCAAATATATATGTTGGAGGAAAGATAGCCTCTTTAACAAAAAGTACCAGAAAAACTGGCTATCCATATGTAGAAGACTGAATATAGATCCTTATCTCTCACCATGTATTAAATAAAATTTTAAATTTAAAGAGACCAAAGATCTAAATGTTAACACAGAAACAATCTGCGGATGGAATCTCAGTATTGTTTTGACTTGCATTTCTCTAATGGTCAAAGATGCTGAACAGTTTTTCAGGTACTTATTGGCCATTTGTACTTCTTTTGACAAGTGTCTGTTCAATTGCCCACTTTTTGTTGAGTTTTTTATTTTGCAGGGTTTGATATTTTTAGTTCTTTACATATTCTAGATATTAGTCTTTTGTCTGAGGAATAGCTGGCAAAATTGTTTTCCCATTCTGTAGGTTGCCTTTTCTCTCTGTTCATTCTTTCTTTTGTTGTGCAGAAGCTTTGATTTTTTTTTATTATTGGTATTATCAACAAAGTATTGGTATTATTTCTTGTGCAATTTGATTCTGTTCAGAAAGACTTTACCTATGCCTATATCTTTTTTTCTATTAAGTTTATTGGTACATTTTAAGCATACAATGCAGTTACATTCATCATTAGCATCTTGTACCTTTACATGATGCATCTTGGTTCTTATTTTTCCCCATTCCCCTGCCCTCCCTTCACCCCCTCCACCCTTCCCTATTTAGAAAGACTTTGTTTCCATTTTTTTCCTTTTCTCATATTTTTCTTTTCCCTTCTTTCCTTTCCCCTACCCCTCCCACTTCCCCTACTCTTGTAGATGTTTTCTTCCTGTTTCACAATATCAATTACACATTTTGATCCTTATTTACACTTTTAGTTTTTCCATACCAGAGGAACTATTTGGTGTTTACACATGTGTGTCCTATTTATTTCACTTAAGAGTTTGGCCTCAATGTGCATCCACTTAGCTATAAATGTCTCTAGTTTCTTGTTCTTACCTATGCCTATATCTTCAAGAGTTTCACCTACTTTATCTTCAACAGATTCAGTGTTTCTGTTTTTCTATATAAATCTTTGATCTGTTTTGATTTTATTTTACTACTGGGAGAGCAATATGGATCTAAATTTATTCTCCTGCCTGTGGATAACTAATTTTTCCAGCAGCATTTGTGAAAGAGGTAATCTTTTCTCCAGCATATGTTTTTGGCCTCTTTGTCAAAAATCATGTGGCTAAAGGTAGCATTGTTTCTGCATTCTCAATTCTATTCCACTGGGCAACATGTGTTTTTCTGTACCAGTGCCACATTTTTCTTACTCTAGCTTTGTAGTATAACTTGCAGCTTTGTAGTATTACTTGAAGTCTGTAATGCCTGCTGCTTTGCTCTTTTTGCTCACAATTTCTTTAGCTCTTCTGGTTCCATATAAGTTTTAGGATTGTTTTTTCTAGGTGTGTGAAGAATTCTGTTGGTATTTTGATTAATATTGCATTGAATCTATATATCACTTTTTAGAATATGGCCATTTTGACAATATCGGCTGTGTGAATGAATATCCAGGAACAGCATATTTTTTTCCATTTGCTAATGTCTTCTTCAACCTCTTTGTTCAGAGTACTATAGCTTTCATTACAAAGGTGTTATGTTTCCTTGGTTAGGTTAATTCCTAGTTATTTCATTTTTTTAAACTACCATTGAGGCAGGAAAGCAGGGCGTGGCTACAACTGGCTAGGAAGGTAGGCATGACGTGTTGATTGCAAAATCCTAGGACATTTGTGCAGAACAGTTCCCAAAACCCTGCACATGGACTTCTCACAAGCACCCCAGCAGGTTTTCGATAGATGACCTGGATGTCAGGCCAGTATAAGAAATATAAAAGTGGGACACTTGCCATTAAGCACTTGTTATCGTATTTCTTCATGATAGCCCTCCCTACACTAGAGGGTGTATTTTTTTCCTACTTTTACTTGCCCCAAACTCCTTCTGCAGAGCCTCTTGCCCCCTCCACCTTTAATATATGTGAAAGCTTGCCACCATTTACACTTATTTTGACCAATTCTTTGGGACAAAAAGAACCTGAAAACCACCTCTAAAAGGAGTTTCTTGCCGCTAAAACCTGGTAATGCTATGAATGGAACTGTTTTCCTGATTTCTGTCTTGGTGTTTTGGTGTACAGAAATGATACTGATTTTTGTGTGTCTATTTTGTGTCCTGCCACTTTGTTGAATTTGCTTATTAGTTCTAAGAGTCTTATGGTGGAATTTTGTGGGTCTTCTAGGTAAAGGATCACGTCATTGACAAGTAAGGATATTTTGGCATTTTCCTTTCCTTTTGAATCGCTTTTAGTGTAGCCAATTACAATTTCACATTAAATCTAAGTGCTATTTGACTTTGAAGGCACCATTTGGTACTGAAATATCATTGCTGTAGTATGACTATTCCTGCATGTTTCCATCTATTGATGAGCATCTTTTTTTCTCAGTATCAATAGGTACAACTGACTTTCAATTAAATAGTTTCAGTGAAATCTAAAAGAGCACCATAAACTAATACTAATCTTAGTTACTATATAATTACTATACTACATAGCTAATTCTACTTTTAACTAAGGAATTCTGAATAGCCTAACTGAACACTTATACAGAACACATGAAGTTTATTCAACTGCAGCTTTGATGCCATAGATCAGCCCATGGACCATTTCCTATAAAATTTTCTCTAGTAACCATCATTGTCCTACTGTTTGATTGAGAAATTGCCCTTCTTTTTCCCCTCCCATGACCATCCCCAAATAAAAAATCTTAAACTACAATACTCACTACAGCACTCTTCTTAATCTATATTTTCTTTTCAGCCTATGGATGAATTAAAAACAGGATTGGAACAGATTGAATATGGTAATTTGTTTAAACTAAAACAAATGATTTAGACTCACTCAATTATATCTCAAAAGTGCTAACATACTTTCAGTCTACTGTCATAATATTATAGCCTACATTACATCTTTTTAAGGCATATTACTATATCAATTTCACTTAATATCTGCATTGTTATGTTTAGGTGCATAATCTTAACAATATTCTAGGGACCCTGACAATTCTACCTCTTACCCTATTCATAACAGCAACTGTTTTACTAGTGTTTGCAGCTTGCAAAACTGCTGTGGGTTGTGCCTCTAATACTAAAAATGCTAGAGGTGATGTTTTTGATAAACAGATGAGAGTTTTGTTTGCTAGGTTCCTTATATTTGTTTTAATCTTTCCTTGGGTGCATTCTTGTGTTAGGTCAACAAAAATTTCAAAACAAATTAGTCAAACAAATTGTTTTATTTGTTAACTCTCAGTGGACATCCAATTTGATATAAACCGATACAGTATAAACTATTTCTTGTTATTTACATTAACAGTATCACGTCTTTCATAAATAGGCAAATCTCCAGTGGTTCCGCCGCCTGCCTTGCAAGTGCAAGGATCTGAGCTCAATCCCTGGTACCCTCTCCCCCCCAAAAATAGGCAAATCCAGTCAAATAGTAAGAGGTTACATAAATTGTTGGAATCGTTATTGAAATTATTGAGCTTAATTGATGATTGATTTTAAGCCAACTGTGGACATTTACTAACTTGTTTTTTGTACCTAAGGTTGCTGCCTGTCCCTCTTTACATAACAATTACATATACATTAGGGTTATGATATCTGTAGGTAAAGTGAAACTTAAACAAGGGTTCTCAGTTGGATAACCAATTATCACCAGGCACAGTTGGCGTACTTCACTTCTACTCTAAAATCCTCCCACTATTTTGCTCGTTCTAACTGTTCATGAGTAGCTCATCTGGCTTTAGGATATTTTCTTAAAGACAGGGTCTTGCTATCTAGTTCAGGCTGGCCTTGAACTCATTATGTAGCCCATGCTGGCCTCGAACTTGCAATGATCCTCTTGCCTCAGACTCCTGAGTGACGGAATTACAGCCATGTGCCACCAGGCATCATTGGTTTCAGAATTTTTAACTAAAGTTCTCTTTGTAAAATCTATTCTGGTCAACTCATTATGCAAAAGGTAGAATAATTTATCTTTGCTTTCTTTCCTTTATGGTACTACCTTGAGAAATTTCTACCTCCTATACTTTTACTCAGAAATAAATGTTTTTATAAATGAAAATGTATTTGTTAATTAAATTTGTTAATTGGAACTAGTTTTAGTTCAAAATGGTGAGATTATATCAACTCTTCCAGGTATAAGCCAAATATTTTAGTTAAACTATACTCCAAGAATGTGTTCCAAAACATTTACCTTGTTATGACTTATCTCACATATACTGGTTAAATAAATTATAATTTTTAGTTTGAAAATACTTGAGGAGGGTAATGTGTGGTGTGTATATGCTTCATAGCCCTAGTTGATTTAACTCTTTAGTCTTAATTTACTACTAAATCCTCTTACTAAATCCTAAATGACTCTTAGAATTTCATAAAAGCTACTACTATAAGAAATATTCTTGATTTAGAAAGTGTAGCCCATTTCAAGCTATTACTTATGCATTAAGACTTTCTTTGGGTTTGCTAAACATGGTGGTATTTTGGCTAAATTGGTAAGAGATGGAAAAAGTTCCTAAGGTTTAATGATCTAAAACAGGTTTCTCTAAAGGGTCATAGAGCACTGCCAGGTCCTTTGAGTTTTCGGATGCTTCTGGTAGTATTTTAGCCAATAATTTTGTTACAAAATTATTTATGTCTAGGGTTAAGTATGGTGGGCTGACTAACTCCAATTTGGGCCTTAGCTCTCAGGTATTCGTATATGCTAAGGTCACTTTCAGAGTTTATGTTTACTCTGCAAAACAAGGATGCTTTGTGGTAGCTGAAATATTTGCAAGGTCCCCACTAACTTCAAGAGTTAATAGAGTGGGGAAAGAATCTGCAGAGACAGGAAGTCCTGCAAGAGAGCAAGGAAACACACTGACACCTACACACATTCTCTCTCTCCAAACCCAAAGGTTCTTTTATTGGGTTTTTTGGGGTGTTTTTTTTTTACATTTTCTTTAAAATCTAAATTTTAAAGTCTTTAAAATCTTAATGTGAAATCTTTACATTTTCCTTAGAGGCAAGGGGCCAACTAACTCCTGACAGACCCAGAGGGAGTCTGGAACACATGGCAGCAAGAAATGAGGCAGGAGAGTGCAGAGCCTTGTGGGGTACACACGAAGAGTAAGTGAGCTCAAGTGGATGGGTCTTATCCAAAAGAAGGCATCTGATACATATTTAATTGTGTCCTCTATTACCCCATTTTATAGGCCACACACTCCAAAACAGTTTGAACAATTTAACCAAAGTCACAAAGCTCAGTGGAATTAGTCCGCAGGTCCAGCAAGCTCCACGTTTTACACCTCTCCATCACTCTGTTCTGCCTGAGGAGGGCTGGAAGGGAATTGATGGGGCTTGAGGTGTCACAGGCGAGGATCATTTTGCAAGTATTTGGGCAAGGTATTTTTAACATGTGCTTTAGGAAACTTTCTGTCCTTATGTAAAAAAAAGTGCACCAGGTTGGATAGTGCCTCCCTCAAATTCAGCCTTCTTGTAATCTCAAAGTGTGGCCTTATTTTAAAATAGAGCCATTGTGGATGTGATTGGTTAAGATGAGGTCATAGCGGAGTAGGGTGGCCCTCCATCCAACGTGACTGATGTCTTTCAAAAAGAGACTCAGAGACGCACACACTCGAGGAGATTTGTAAGCCATGGGACGCCAAGGATTGAAAGCAACGCCAGCAGGTGAGAGAGGGACCAGGGACAAACTGCCCCCTAGAACTTTCAGATTATTGACTTGATTGTGGACTTTTGGCCTCCAGAATTGTGAACGCTTCATCCAAATATCAGCTGATGTCTCACTATTCTGCGCACACAGACTCTCTATCACAGGTGTGTGGCTGTGTCTTGTGAAAGAATTTGCACACGCACCTTTCCCACCTTTCTCCGCCTGACAGTTCAGAGCAGGCACAATCCAGTCAGTGGGGCCCGTTCTACCCTCTGCAGTACTACAAAGGAATCTGCGGCTGGATGGTGATTAGTGTGGAAAGCGCTTTTATCAGCAAGCATCTTACACTCTGGCGTGAGAGACAGTGCAGACGTGCAGATGGGAGTGGTGCTGAGCCCTGAGCTTTTCAGTGCCTGTGTAAAGAAGCAGATTGCTTTGTGCAAGTAGGTATTAACACCTCAACCACATTTGTTTTCCATAAGTAAATCAACAATCATGATTCTTACATATTCTAACTCAGTGCTTCACAATCTTAACAGTTTAGAGAATCGGAGAAGTTTTTAAAAATCCCCATTAGATCCTCCTCCTTCCAGATCAATGAAATCTGAATATCTGAGTGTTTTGCAATATGTCCTAATAGTTCTAATGTGCAGGTAGAACTGAGACCTATGGTTCTGTTCAGAGTCTTTGCTACTGTGAATCCAACCTGTGGACCAAAGAATTATACCATCTAGGACCATGTTAGGCATGCCAATCCTGGCCCCAGACCTGGGGAACCAGACTCTGTATTTTTAAAAAGTACCAGGTTGGGGTCAGGAATTTAGCTCAGTGGTTCCGCTGCCTGCCCTCCAAGCACAAGGACCCAAGTTCAATCTCCGGTAACAAAAAAAAAGCACCAGGTAGCCTGTGGTGCATAAGACTTTTGCAGCCCTGGGCTACTGCCTTGGGTTAAAAGAAGAATCTTGCCTCCTCTCATCAACTGTCAACAGCTTATGGAGTCAATTTTTTCTTCAGAGATAGCTGGTCATAGCTGGGATAGCAGCACCAGTGTGCCCTGGGCAACGTCAATTCCAACCTCACTGTTAAAGATCTTGGGTCTCCAGCTTCCTGCCTGGCTACCCTGCTTGTATCTTAGCCCTGGAGCCTTCTGAATGGGTTGTGCTGCTGCAGGCACTTGGGATGGCTGCTCGGCTCACTGCAATCCCTTTGCTTCGGAAATAGCAGCAGCACACAGGGGATTTGAGGTGCCCATGAATCACATTCCTCCCCCTTATAGGTTCTGGTTAAATTTTAAATATACATATAGAATTTTAAAACAGTGTCATGTGGGGGACCTTCAAAGTAGAATGGAGACCATAGAGTTACTGACTGAAGCCAGCAGAGCTCTGGCAGAAAATAACTCTTCTTGCCATTGCCCCTTTGGATCTGCACTGTGGACTATCCGCCTGCTCTCCCCACACTGTAACCTCGGCAGACCCCACACCTCTTTGGGTCACATTTAGGTGTTAATAGTCTTTTATTTATAGCCTTTTTTTTTGGTACTGGGGATCTATAGTCTTTTTTTTTCTAAGCATTTTAAAAGTTCAGTCTTAGATAATATCAAAATTTTGATCTCTTAATCACTTGAGCACCACCCCACTTCCAACTTAGGCCTTTCTTAGGCTGGAAAACTGCTCTGGAAACAGGGGAGGCGTGGGTTTCTTCCTTGTCTCTGCTGCCCTTTCCTCTTCCAGGCTTGGGGCAGAAGCGGGAGGGAGGGAGCTGAGAGGGCCGAGGGGCTGCTCTTGTAATGATGGAGCATCAGCGTGCCCAGGGCTGATATCCCATGGGTGCCTCCCAGTCCATCACTGGCTGGCACTGCCCTCTCAGCCTTGCTGCTTATGATGCCCCCAGTCCCTGGCTTCCCCACTCATGGCAGGCTCTCTGTCCTTTTGGAAACATGTTCCTTGCAGCAGAAGACAGTGGAAAGGGCAGCTCAGGATGTGTTCACTTCTCACAGTGGGCCTGACATGGAACACACCTGTGGTTGGGCAGCCTTGGTGCTGAACAGACCTTTGACTTTAATGAGCCTGCATTCTAAGACAATCAGCTCGGGCGGAGGCATGCAATAAGAATTAGTGTCAAACAGAGAGAGCTGCTGTGACTGCTTTTGAAGTGCTGGTTTGTTTTTTCTGGCTGAGCTATCTTGTGGGAAGGATGAGAAACTGAAAGAAGAGGAGGCAGAAGGGGAGAAGGAGAAGACAGGCTGAGGCTCAGAAGGGTGAATATGGTGGGCAGGGTGGAGAGATGAACAAAAGAGCAAAGAGATAAGGAAAACTCAACCAGCATGAAAGCAGGACCAAGAAGTGGGGAGAGCAGCAGGAGACGTTGGGGCAGGAAAACCCCATACTTCCTGCTGTCCCTCTCTCTCCTACTCACTAACCAAACCTCAACTCCCCCTTGAATCCACCTGCTCCACATCTGCACCCACACAACCCTGATTGGGTGCACCCTGACAGCAGACGGCAGGCAGGCTGTCTGTGTTGCCCGGTGATTCTGCTGCACACCCTGGTCAAAGTGGCACCTCACACCCCATTATCTGTCCTCACTCCCAACTGCTGCTATTGTGTCTGATTTCACTGAGCTAGTGGAATACATAGAAGGAGCTTCACACACTGCTGCCCTTCATCCAGTTTCAGCCTGTACCAGAAGACCCCCGCCTTTGCTTTGCACCTCCTCCCCTCCCTCAGTGGTCCATCTGCCTGGCTTCAAGGTCCTCAGCAGGCTGGGGATGCCCACATTTACATCTCTAACCCAGCCCTTCTCCTCCTTTCCTGAACATGCTTTGTACATGCAGCTGCCTGCTCAGAAATTCCACTTGCGGCCTCAAAAATGTGATGCATCCCTGCATCCCAAATAAAGCCCGAGATCCACGTTCTGAAAATCTAATCCTCAACCTGGATTTGCTGCTCAATAAGTGACATCTGCCTCCCCAAAGGTGCTCAGCCCCAAACCGTATTTCATCCTAAATACCTCTCTTTCCTGTCTACTAAGATCCAACCCATTAGCACATTCCATTGCTCCTACCTTCGGAATGTATCCAGAACCTGCCAATGTCTCACTTGGATGGTTACCACAGCCTTCTCAGTCCTTGGCTGTCTATCTCCCCCTTCCCTCCGACTCTGTCCACTGTCAGGCCCACCTTCGATGGGCTGTTTGACAGGCAGGCAATGGAAGGGAGAGATTCAGAGGGTACACACCGTCTGATTTTAAAATCTATTGTTTTTAGTCACATGACTTTAGGAAAGTCATCAACTTCCATTCCTTTCTTTTAAAGTGGAAATAATAATGGATTTAACTTCCAAAGGCTCTTGTGAGAACTATCTTCTTCCCTAATAGCTCAGAGCTGTGACTACTTACTGAGCACTAAGCTGCCCAGCTTCCTGGCAGCTCATTGCACATCCATATTCTCCAAATGGACGCTTGCAAGTCTCCAGGGCAGAGGTCATGGGGGAGGGGTACTCTGTGCCACAGAGAGATGTGGGAGGTATTGTGACTGACATTGGCAATGGGGAAAGACTTTCCAGGCAGAGCTGTTTGTGCAATGGTGCAGCGAGAACAGTAACAAGGAGCAAGTTGGTACTCGCTGTACTAGGCATTCTCCTGTGTACCCTACAAATCACAACTTGTTTCCCTTTCATGTCGGCTCAGTGAGGTAAGTCCACTGTTATTCCCATCTTGGAAGTGAAAAATGTGAGGGAGAAGGAGGTCCGGTATTTTCCCTAAGGTCACATGGCAAATAATAGGCAGCACTTCTCATCAGGCAGTGTGGTCACAGTGCGTTTCCCTCTCACTGCCGCCTCACATTGTTTCTCTGTGACACCGGTGGTAGAGGACAGACCTAGCAGGACACAGGTTTCATTGGAAATGAGCCACTGGAGACAGATGAGTGGGTAAAAACAGGAGGGAACTAAGAATGTTGGCTTTGCCAGACTCGGAAAGTTAAATATCAAGTTTTATTTTAAGGACCCAAAAGGGGGGGGGGGAGAGAATAGGAAAGTAAAAGGTAGATTCCTGGAGATGAGGGGCCGGGGGTCAGGAGGAGAGGGTCAGGAAAGGGAAAGTGAGATGGAAAATGATCAAGATATGCTCTATGCATGTACCAATTCCCCAGATGAGCATCACTATTCTGTATTACTAACACGCACTAAAAAACAGCAGCTTGTGAAACAAACAAAGAATGCTGGCTTTGGATGCTCTAAGCCCAAGCCCAAGCCACAGCTCTGCCATTTGCGACCTCCAAGGCCTTGGTGCAGGACACTCCTGTGCCTCGCTGGTACAATGAGCTCACAGCACTATCTCATGCTGTCAGGCACAGGGAAAGCATCACTGCTTCCTAGCCATTCATCATCTTCTTCCTATTACTATAAAAAAGTTAAGTAAAGTGGCTTATACTTCCATTCCTGGGACGACAGAGTCAGTGAGATAATTGCTCCAACTGAAGCAGTTCTGACATAGGGTTTAAGCCTGCAGGGCTGCATACACCTGGAATTTGACTTATGCCCAAAGGACTCAGAGGAAGAACAGATTAGAGAAATTAAAACGTAGTTAGGCAAGGCCCAGGACATAGCTCAGTGGTGCTGTGCCTACTTCGCAAGTGCAAGGTCCTGAGTTTGATCCATAGTACCAAAAAAAAGTGTAGTAAGGACAACTACTAGGTCCTCTTTTAATCCCAATTAAGAACTATGTGTTACGGACATGTACCAACTCCCCATAATGAGTGTAATCATTATTTAATGCAAAAATGTACTAATAAAAAGAAAATTTTTTAAAATATGAAAGGCAGAAAGAAAATTATTTTTTCTTCCCTACAGGAAAAAATTTAACACATTGAATTTAATAAACATGAAAGTATAAACTATCAATGGGGACTGTTGCCTCGCAAGTGCTGGGATTACAAGTATGAGCCACTGCTCTCAGCTGATTTATTTTTTTTTTAATTTTATTGGTACATTTTAGGTATACAATATAATGATATTCATCATTGGAAATTTGCACCTTTACATAATCTCTCTTGGTTCGTATTTTTC
>NW_004624731.1:1688659-1725528 GCF_000247695.1 Heterocephalus glaber
GATGTGTTCCACCCTTTCTTTCCCCCAGCTGGAACTTTGTCAAGCAGCATTGGAGGTCGGTTGGGCTTTGCCATGGTTTCACTTAAATTTCACAACAACCTGATTAGAGTTAAGTATGAAATTTTAAGTTCAGTCCCAGTTCCTACTTACATGCCCATGAAATGTTAGAACTCCTTAAAGCAACCAATTTCATTTTCTTGTTTTACAAAAACCATATACTTATATCAACTGCCACATATAGGCCACAATCCACCTCTACAAGAAGAGACAGTCCAATACAGTCAATGAGAAAACTAATTGTGAATGACAAGGCAAAAAAAGAACTGTTTTGTTAACACAGAAGAGGCAAAAAGAACCTTTGCAAAACAAGCTCTTCAGGACTGGGGTGATTTATACTATTTGCTGTGTGGTAATGTATCACCTCCAACACCGGGCCCTAACCTGTCTTCAGAAGCAGGGGACTTTCGGTGGTTTGGTTTTGTTTTTATTGAGACAAGGTTTCACTGTGTAGTTCAGGCCGACCTTGAACTCATTATGTGGCCTAGCTGGCCTCAAACTCACGGCAATCCTCCTGCCTCAGCCTCCCCAGTGCTAGGATCAGAAGCGTGCACCACCACACCCAGCTGGGACTTTCTAGTTGAATCAGATGGTTGAGCAGTGACAAACATCCAGGCCAGAATGGTGTACCAATAGTGTGATCATATAAAAGGTCTCCTGGAAAAGAATTCCCCAGTCCATATGACCACTATGTAAATCTTTACAACAACTACATAAGCCTTTTGCCAGCCTTGCATCTCAGGAAGAATTCCTCAAGGACCTAGAAAACATCAAGGTGGATGAGCCTCTGTCTTCCAGTTCCTGTGAAAATGTAGAAACTCATGTCCAAGGCACCGTGACTCTTGAAGCTTGCTGCAAGACACAAGGCTTCATCCTGCAGTCTCATCACTGTAATCTCTTAATGAGTTACATTCTGCATTAATGTTTCTTCAATAGTAAAACGGTTTCCTTCCTCTAATGCCTTTTTGGAGAGATTTCCAGGGTTAAGAGAAGATTTTGGCTTCTTAAATTATATTTTCCCCATGATGGCACTCTAGCATCATCATCCCCATGATGATGCATCCTAGCAGTTGCATCTCAGAGAAGGAGCGGTTTCTCTTTTGAAGGTGTCACTAGCTGCTACGCCTCACCTTTCATTCCAGAGAGCAAAAGGTGCTGTGCCCTTGGCCTTGGCTGGCTCTTGGCTAGCCACCTTCATCCTCTCTTTAGACCGTCTGTCAAATATTTTGACTGTTTTTGACTATTTTGACTGTTCCATGGCTCTAAATCAATAAAGATGCTTCTAGATTTCTTGTCCATTTCCCCTGTCCCTTCTCTACTGGGAAGCAGCTGCTTCTCACTTCTTGAAGTTAAGACTCAAAGCAATTCTCACCTTCTCCTGTCTTTCCAGGCTTTTTTCAAGCAGAGTTTACCAAGTGCCCAGCTGTGATCCTATATGAGCCTGTAGGGGGGAGAGTCTAGCAAGAGACTGCTAAAGAGCTCCTCCACACAATTGATGGAAAGGGCGCCTGTTCCCTTCTCTGTATTCTGAGGGTTGGAAGAAAGCATAGCTCCTACCCACTCTCAAGAGAAGATGACCGAGGGCCAGAACTACAAGGGGACCCCCAAGTCTGCCTCCCGCACTTGTCCTCTGAGACTCTGACTGCACACTTGGAGAGTTCCGTAGGGCATGTCTCCAACACACTTTCCCAGCTGTTTGTCTTCCTGTGCTGCATCTTTTCCTGTCTTCTTACCTTGCTCTCTGCCTGTTTCGATTTATCTTCCCAGCTGACCTGTTGGAACCACATCAGGAGTTTAATCCTCTGGATCCCTTGGCGTAGCCTGACTGGGTTCCTCCCTGAAGATCCCTGCTCTCCCAAGTCATGTGAGGGCTGGCGATTTAGCTCAGTGGTGCAGTGCCTGCCTGGCAAGCACAAGGGGGGGGGGGATTGGGTGTGAGGGCGATCTGGCTGCGACATCTGTCATTCCAGTGATGGCCAGGGTTGATTCGGCTAATCTGGCTGGCTAGGCGTGTGTCCCTTTCCTCCCCTACTGCTCCATGTTCATCCCTCCTGAAGCTGCATGCTGGATCAAAGAGGACAACCACCCCCCATAGAGGAGGACCGTTTCCTTGGTCAAGGGTATAGGAGTAGCTGTGCTCCCCTGCTAGAACCGCCAAACAAGCTCTCGAGTTATCTGTCGAATGTGACTGCTTTCAGTTTCTTTCTTTTTTTCTTTTGCTTAAATTCTTTTATTGGTACTGTGAGACCAAAGCGACTCTATTTTGTTAAAATCCACCATTCCTCTAGCCTCTCACAAATTAATGGTTAAAATGTGTTTGCTCTGGGACAGAAGATACAATCTGTAACAAACCAAAGTTCCTAAGTTAATTACTCAGCCATCTGTTTGCCCAGGAAATGAATGTTCTGGGCCCCCTATCCATAGAACAATCTGTAGATGTGCTGACTGTCAGTACGTAATGGTCGTGACTAATAGTCAGTGTGTCTGCTGACCATCAGTACATGACAGTCGACCACCAACCTTTGTCCCTCATTTCCCTCGTAAAACCTACATGTAACTGCCCCTCAACCCAGGATGAACCTAGCCAATCAGAAATGTACACTTCATGCTCGCTAAATGCTAACCAATCATGTAACTGCTAAACGGAAAATCTCCAAACCTTGCTGTAACCTCTATAAAAACCCCGCTAATTTGAAATTCGGGGCTCTCAATTCTGATCTGCTGCGTCAGTGACGGTTGAGAGCCCCTCCTTGAGCTTGAATAAACGACCCTCGTGTGCTTGCATCGGGAACGACTTCCTAGTGGTCTTTGGGACTTCGCAATCTGAGCACAACAGGTACATTTTAGGTATACAGTATGTTTACATTTATCATTGGGTGCTTGTACCTGCACGTGATATTTGGTTCTTATTTTTCCCCATTCCCTGTGCTTTTCACCTTCCCTTTGTCCTTCACCTCTCAAGGTGGTAACTGCCTGTTTTGTGTGGTGGTAACACGGTGACTACTGTGGGCTGTGGCTCTTTGGACTAGTCCTTAGGGTTCCTCCACTTACCAGTGTGCTTGTAAATAGCGCTTTATAAATAAACCATCTCTGAATCATCCCAAGGGTGTCATCTGTTCTTTTTTTTTTACTAAGGAGATGCTTGAACCCATGTACTTAGGTCTTTTTACATGATGATAGAAATGCTCACTCCTGACCAATTTATGCTATATAACTTGTATAAACTACAGTCAATGAAAATTTTCCTGGAGTAAATGGTTTATCCTTTCAGAGATATGTTACACACACACCCACATACCTATGTCTATTCAATCATAGCAATCATAAATGATAAAGTCAAAAGAAACGTGAGCCATTAACTATTCCAGTATCTGATTTTATCAATATGAAAAAATGTTTTAAGGGGTTTATTTTTGGACATCATACCAACAGTAGCATAACTATTAGGGCCCTCAGTCCTAGTCTCTTTCCACATTATTTTTTAAAATTAGTATGGTTTTGCAGTATATAATGTTTACATTCTATGTTTTTTCCTTAAAATATGCCTTTGTGACCTTTGAGAAAAAAGGCAAAAAAATTCCATTACATTTTACCTATAAAATATGTTGTGAGACCTAACTCCGTTTTAAAGTTTGACTCCATCTTAAATATAAGACAGTAAAGTGGGCTTGACATAAATTCCACTTCACTGAAGTCAACTATTCCCCTAGTCTCCTTTGTGCCCATAAACTAATGATAAAATGTCCTTGCTGTGGGACAACAGATGAAAAAAAAAGAGACACAGCTCCTAACTCAATCCTCTGTCTGCCCAGAAAACACATGCTCCCGGGCCCATTATCTATAGAACATTCTGTCAATGTGCTGATTGTTCCTTTTTCCCATAAACTCTACATGTAGCCACCCCTCAACCCCCCATGCTTGCCAAATATCAACCAATCATGTAACTGCTAAATGGAACATCCCCAAACCTTGTGGTAGCCACAGTAAAAACCCTGCTGATTTGGAATTCGGGGCTCTCAATCCTGATCCACTGCATTGGTGATGGTTGAGTGCCCCTGCTCGAGCTTGAATAAATGACCCTCATGTGTTTACATCCAAATTGGCTCCTTGGTGGTCTTTCGGGACTTTGCGATCTGGGCACAACAATGTGATTTTAAAGTTCTGGTGCCATCTGTTCTTGTTAGGATCCTATACTAAACCAATTTCTGTGCCTCCCCAAGATAGCACAGCCCTGGTCCCTGCCGGCCTGCTCTGCTTCCCAGTCACACTGCTTCCAGCAGTGGCTCCTGCAATCCCAGGATTGTGAGGTCCAGACCACTATCTCCCTGGCCTCCTTTCCTTAGGGATGAGGGCTGAGCCTTGGGGCAGCCTGCACCACGCCCACAGACTGGGAGCTCATACCTCTGGTTTCTAGCCTGAGGTCATGGAGACTCTGGATTTCCTGGTGGCCAAACAGGGAGTTGGTGACACAGCACAAAAGTGCAGGGAAGTTAGTTCTCCAGGGGGCCAAATGTTGACCAAAGAGACCTTGGGGCAGAGGAAGGACTGGGGAATAAAGGGTTGCCCTTTTGCCTCCGCTGACCATTCCAAAAGGCAGGGGTTGCAGAAAGGCCCTTGACAAAGAGCTGCATGCTCTCTATGGCTGTAGCCAGATCCGTGATCCACCCTTTTCCTTTGGTGTCCCTAGACTTGCACATTCCAGTATGGCGCAACTGTGCGGGCTTTGTCTCAGCTTCTGTCTGCTAGGGAAAGAGCTAAGCAGGCCTCAATGCCAAAGAAGCCACTCTGGGGGGCGTATCCCGAAAGCCTGTCCCTCCAGGGGAAGGACCCCTCCCCTTTCCTTCAGCCAGAGCTCTGGGACCTTCTGGTCTGTGTGTACCCTTGGTGTTCTGGACCCTGCCTCACACAGTCTTGAACACTGGCTTGGGGTGGGAAGTTCTCGGGAAGAGTTTTCTTTGCTTCTTCTCAATGGAACTGAGGCCACTACAAATGCTGCCGGGCAATTTCCCTTCCGTGTAACAGTGGGCTCTTCCCTCGTTCACCGAGGGGCTTGACCTTTGAAGGCAGCGGTTTGCATGGATCCAGGCAGAGCTCCGCCCACCGGCGCCTGGACCCTGGCTGTGGGCCCATGACCCGTGAACCAGGCTCCTGGGCAGAGCACGGCTCTGGCTCTGTCTCAGTCTCACCTCTTGGGATCTGTACTCTGGCTTCTGAGGATTTCCATTACCTTTTTTTCCAGATCATCTATTTATTTAAAAAGGTATTTTAAGGTTGTTATCCAATATCTTAGGTGTTCTGCACCAGGACAGGGGCCTCGAGACTTTTTTTTGGTACCGGAGATCGAACTCAGGACCTTATGCTTGTGAGGCAGGTGCAGTGCCACTGAGTTAAATCTCCAGCCCTTCCAAGACATTCTTACTGTTTATATTACTGAGAAAGGCCCTCTTTCTCTCTCCATCTCTCCCTCTCTCCCTCTCTCTCTCTCTCTCTTCTCTGACGAGTCTTTGAAGTCAAAGTCCTGCACCCCAGCTCAGTGCCCCTGTGTATGTCTATAAGAATTTTGTGAATCTACTGGAACCAGATAATCTGGCTCTCAGAGGCTAACACTCCAGCTGTACAGAGCTGGAGAGACTCCAGGGGAGGACACGGTCACTCCTTGTCATGTGCAGAGCGGGAGACTGAGGCACAACAGGTTTTACATCAGCACCCAGCCCGCCAGAACCTACTTCTCACATAGTTGTGGGGTGGGTTAATTGAATGACTAAAAATCATTTTTCAAACAGCTGTCAATTTCTACTCTCAGATAACCCATGTAGAGCTCTACTCACTATGAGGAGAAAACACATACAGTGTACAGTCATGTGACTCCCAGTGATGGGGGGCATTCTGAGAAATGTGCCACAAAATGGCTTTGTCACCATGGGAACATCATGGAGCGTGCTTCCACAAAAGGAGCTGGAAACATCACCAGGTGATATTATCTGAGGGAACATCCACTGTGTATGTGGTCCATGACAAAAGGTTGTGCTGCACAGTACTACATATTCACTCAAAGGGGAACTCCAGATGAAGCCATTCATGGAACCTAGTGGGGCCTATCATTCCAAACGAATGACCCTGTGAGAATGGAGGCTGGGGGGAAGGCTGGTGCTAACCAAGAAGGCGGAGGAACTCGAAGTTCCCTAGATCCCCTGTGTGCCAGTTTCTGGAGGTCATTCTGACTGTTCCTCCAGCCCAGTTGTCACCTGAGTGGGTATTCTTTTGTGGCCTGGTCACCCACGGTGCAGTATCTCCAGTGCCTGCCTCAGGCAAAGTGGTTCTCTGTGAAAAGCTGGCTTCAAGGAGCTCCCAAGATGGTGGCTACCAGCAGTTCTCTGATTTGGGCCTCCAGTAGTAAACGAAGAGAGCCCAGGCCAGGTCTTGGCTCCTTGTCTGATTGCCTAATCTAAAATGTGAACAGGCCCTTGCAGATCCCTTTTTGTAAGTTACAATTTCTATTGCCTTTGCTCAGCTGAGAGTTAGTCACCTGTCACATAGTGAGTTTCTGTCAGCTCTGCCTATCTCTGTCCCAGGCAGGGGTCTGGGTATGCAGGCTTCTGGTGCATGTGCCTTGGGTATACAAGGTGTGTGAATTCAGAGTGGGCCTGCAGAAGGCTCCTGTGTGAGACACAGTGGGAAGAACACCAGCAAGGGGCCAGATCAGATTCCAGCTCCTGCATTCTTTAGTGTGCTGGGGCATAAGTAGAGTTGGCTTTCTCCGTACAGTGTGGGAAATAAAGCTTAAGAGTGCACCTCCACCTCTGGGCTATGTAATCTTGGGATGTTGTGGATGAGCGAGTTTGAACAATAGAGATCCACCACATTCTGTGCCAGATTCAAGCCCATTTATTATAGCTGGCAGCTGAGGGGGGCTAGCACCCAAAAAGTTTCCTCAGCAATGGGAAGCAGTTTGATTTCTCCTTTTAGACCATGCTTTCAGTTGGGGAGGGCTCAGGGGAGAGCAAGCAGAATCTTACAGCAGAACCATGCCAGGTTAGTGGGGAGTACAAGGAAGTTTCACACACACTAGGTGAGCTCCAAGACTTCCTGAAAATGTAACAAATTTACTGCCAAGCAGGTGTGGGGGTTTTGGGTGCTTTGTTCATGTGCAAGCACTTTGTTCAAGCACAGGTACAAAATGGCATTGAGGCACAAGATGGAGTCGGGTTGGCCATCACAGGGAAAGATACTCAACCTTTCTGTCCCTGGTTTGAAAAGATTTGGAAGCTGAGAGTCAGTACTTTTTTTTTTTTTCTTTTGGTGCCGGGGATCAAACTTGGGACCTTGCGCTAGCAAGGCAGGCGGTGGAACCACTGAGCTAAATCTCCAGCCCGAGTACTCTTTTGATAAGTAAATTCTGACTCTATTTTTTAATGAAAAAATTAGACAAAATTTTATAACAAAATAATATGAGAATAACAGTAATTACACTGTGCATCATTATCTTCAAAGTAGTTACTCAGAGTACAAGACATAGACCAAAAAGATTCTTACAGAAAAGAAATGGATAATGACACAAAACTTTCTTTTCAAGAATTAAGATAAACTACCTAGGGGAGAAAGAAATTAAAGAATTAAAGATAACTGAAAAAAATAATTAAGGTAAACTAGTAGTATAAATGAAACAAATTAGCATATATAATAAAATATTTTTGAAACAATAGAATATGTAATTCGGGGAAGCATTTAAACCTCTCCCCACTTCCTATGTATCTGTTTTCTATTTTGCTCTTTATTTGTATGTGTGTGTGTGTGTGTGTGTGTGTTTCTCATATAAGAGAAATCATGAAATATTTGAGCTGTGTGTCTGACTTATTTCATTTAGCATTTTGCTCTCAAGTTGCATCCATTTACCTACAAATGCCTCAAGTCTATCTTTCTGTGTGGCAGCGTAGTACTCCATCGTGTGTAAATACCACATTGTCTTTATCCATTCATCTGTTGATGGACATATATGCTGTTTCCAAGATCTAGCTATTATGAATTTTGCTGGTATAGACATGGGTACGTAATGTGTCCTCGTAATATGAGAATTTTAACTGTTTTGGGAAGATACCTAGAAGAGAGATAGCTAGATCAAATGGAATTTCTGTTTTTAGTGTTTTAGGATTCTCCACACTGATTTCCATTATGGTTGAGGTAAACTCTGATTTCATCTCTGCTTTCTCATCTCTAGCAGAGCTGAGAACAAAACCTGAGCTTCCAGGCTGACAGGTGGAAGGTCATATTAGTCCCTGGCAGTTTCAGGCACAGGGCTTGACTTAGGTAGATGCTCCATCCCTGGCACTTGTCTTTGTTGCTTCTGAGGGCAACCTGCTGCCCCCACCTGCCTCAGCCCAGGCCTGGGTAGCAGTTCACGTGACAAGCACAAGGGGGAGCCCATGGTTCCCACCTCTCCCCACCCCTTCCCCAGGTTCTCAGCTGTGGCTCCTCTCCCAGGGCAAGGAGGAAAGCCCTTTTCAAGGGACAGGGGCCATCCACTCAAGTCTGCAGGCCTTGGAGGCATCCACTCTGGCTCCATAATCTTAGGGAGCAGCCTCCCCATCAACCTGCTAGTGGAGTGGCCTCGAGGTACTCCTCTAACTACCTCAGCTTCCTCCCCTGAAGTACAGTAGAAAATTGAAACTCCTGGTGCCTGGGTGCTTTGTAAGCTGTGGTGGGAGCAGCAACTGTGCCTATGACTGTTCCCCTCGGTCCCCAAGGGTAATTGTGCCCTGAGGGAGTTCCCAGGTTGAGAAGAGCACAGAGCACACTTGCCTGTGGCTGCAGAATGATGCCCCACCTGAACATCAGCAACACTCAGACAAGGACAGATGAGGCCACATCTGGAACCACTCCTCAGGCACAAAATGACCTGCTCCTCACCTCATCAGTGTGAGGGTCATTGCATCTTTACTGATGATGACTCTAGCTTGCTTCCACTTCTGCCTCCAGAGGAAACCATGATGGCAGCCAGCCAGAGACTTGTCCTGCTTCTCTCAAAGCTTCCTGCTTCCTGCATCCATGGGACCTTGGGCAGTGTCCAGCCTTGCTTCAGTAAGCTAAACAAATAGTCCCCAGACCGTAACTATGGGAACTCCACCACAATGCATTGACCTTAACCTTTTTCTTACTTCTTCTTCTTTTTTTTTTGGTATGGGGGATCGAGCTCAGGCCCTCACACTTGTGAGGCAGGTGATGGCTCCAGAGATAAATCCCCAGCCCTACACCTTTTTCTTTTCTTTCTTTTTTTTTTAAATTGACCTTAAACTTGGTGTCTTAGTTGCTTCGATTCCCATAAATAATTACCACACTGGGTAACTTAAAAAGTAGCAAGTTGGCTTGGCATGGTGGCACAGGCCTGTAATTCCAGCTACTCCAGAGGTTACAGCAGGAGGATCACAAGTTCAAGGCCCACCTGGGCGACTTAGCAAAACTCTGTCTTAAAATGAGAAGGTCTAGGGATGTAGCTCAGAGGTAAGGTTCTTGTCTAGAATGTGCAAGGCCTGAATTTAATACCCATTAGTGGACAAAAGAGGGAGGGGAAATAAAAGGTCAGTGTCACTCAGAAGTCCTTGCTAAGGGAGCAGGTTGGAATGGGATGGGAGAGAACCACAGAGAGTGAGGAGAATGTGGAGGAGACAGCTGCACCTCCAAGCAGGCTGGAGCACCCAGGAGCGGGGCTACTCTGAATGGCTTTCGGCTTGTCCTCTCTGGCATTGTCTCCCAGGGAACACGTCCAAGATGCTTAGGAAGAGACCGTCCCTTCCTTTGGGCCTCCCTGTAAGACCGAGGGCCTTACCAAACGCTCCGAGGAGCTGACTGCAGCGACGAACACCCAGGAAAGAACACACCAGACAAGTTGGAAAGTAAAACAGACCTTTATTAGTCTGGCCAGATGGCACTCCCAAAGCAAAATAGCTTAGAGAGGCAAGTGGCTCAGAATCCGAGGCTGTTCTTATAGGGGGTTGGGGGGAAGTTAACATATAGAATTAAAGAAAAGAGACAAAGGTTAGTGGTCGACTGTCACATATTGATGGTCAGCAGACATTTGCAGCTTGTTCTATAGATTGTGGAACTGATGTTCCGGACAAACAAGGAGTTGAGTAGTTTACTTTGGGACTTTAGGTCTGTTACAGATTTTATCTAGTGTCCCAAAACTAACAAGCATCTTTATCCATTAACTCACATTTAATCACAATGGGGCTGGAGAAAAGAAACAAAGGTTATGCAGTCCCACATCCCCAGACCTTTATTCCTGTCTTTATCTTGTTGGCACTGTGCAAACTGTTTTACATGTGTCATCGCTGATTCTCACACCAACCATGCCATGGTTGCCTTAGGACCTTGGTTTTAACAATAAGGAGACTCGGCCTCAGAGAAGCAGCTCACTTGCCCAAGACCACAACCAGCCTGGGGTAGCAGGTCGCCATCTGAACCAGGCAGGATGGCACCAAATAATTTTGGGTCTGCCAGTTCACCACAAGCAGTAACCCAAAGGCTGGCCCCTGCACACTGTTCCTGCCCCTTTGTCAGCAAAGTCTTGTATTTTAACAACCACAGAGGATCCCTGAAGCCAAAAGCCATCCACTAGGTGGGGCTGTGTGGGCTGATTGTCTGCCTGGCCTGGTGCTTCCACCCTGGCACCTGGAGAGAGACACAGAGCTCCTTGGACTGAGCGAGGCAGGTCCCTCCTGTGTCCTTCTGATAGCTACCTCTTGCCTAAACCTCAGAGCTGTCTCTTCCTGTAGCCTGGAAGACTGGAAGGCAAACAGACCAGGAGTAAGGGGAGAGATCTTGCCCTGTGCATCTTTGCAGGCAGCCTTGAGCACAAGTAGGGCTTGCAATGGGTGCCCAACAAACACCTGGTGAGTGGGTGAATCAGGCTGACAATGTGTGGCATACGTTCAAAAGTCAAATGCACAACAGTGGTGGTTACCAATAATCATTAAACACTTAAGGGAGCATGTTGGGAGCAATGCTACATAATTCTAGGGAAAAATCATTTGAGTAGGCCTAGTTCTCCTGCCTACAGACCAGCCATGACATTCCAGACATAATTGCATTTTGGCCTCCAGTCACAACTGAGACCTCGGTGATCCCCGGATGCTGTAATGCTCCAGGATAAGACCACACCTGCGGGAGACACCAGGGAGGAACCAAATCTTCATCTGCATAGTTCCTCATTGTTCTTAGATTTCCACTGCCCCCCAGTCTTTTTACACCTTCTTTATCCCAATGTAAAGTACTGAACTCTACATTTTCACTTGTTACATCTGTTTCCCCATGTACTGAATAAAAGGTGCTGCAAGCTAGGGGGCTTTTGTCTTTGCTGCCCAGAGCAGCACTGATCAGACCCAAAGCTCAGCTTCTTCTCAGTCTCATTTGTCTACCTTTCCTGTAATTCGCCGTGTGCTGCTGTGGCTCAAAGGAGACTAGGACTTGCTGCAGAAGTTCTGGTAATGTCCCCTTCCCCTGTTCCCTACAGGAGCAGGGCTGGGGAGGTTGCTCAGTGGTAGATGGCTTCACAGGGCACAGTGGCACATGTCTGTAGTCCCAGCTACTTGGGAGGCTGAGGCAGGAGGATCCCTTGAATCCAGGAGTTTGATGCCATCTTGAACAACTTAGTGAGACTATATCAAAAACAAAACAAAATAAATAATAAGGGTGCAAATGACAGCTTGCTTTAGAATAAAGAGGCACTTTTTCTGTAGATGTTTGCTGTGGCACTGGGGATTGAACTCAGGACCTCACACAATCTAGTTGCTTTTATCTTCAACGCACCTTAAGACTCCAGCCTCAGCATATTGAGGTTTAGAAATAATTTGATCCAAAATAGGTTCCCAGGGAAGGATGACCCATTTTCACATATGATCATATATAGATTTAAACTACCTTTTAAAAGAACTCACATTAACACACACACACACACACACACACGCACACACACACTCTTTTAAATACAGCGACATATTGCCTAATTCACAGCCACAATTGCACTATAGGGAGAGATGCCACAGCCCAGGAATTATAGCCATGTTGCTGGATGTATGATTTCAACAAATGCTAACTTATTTGTGGAACTCAACACACACTCAACCTATGCATACTGGTGCCAAGGAAACAGACCTTTCATCCACTCTCTCACAGGTAAAATTAACTTTGCAGATTTACAAAATCTTGACAATTGATCTAACAGTGAACTTTTGAAAAGTCTAAATGACTTCTTCAAAATATCGAAAGATTTGCCTCCTTGTGCTTCAAGGATATTACAAATTCCAACCAATGATGGGGACCCAGGAGTTCTGAGAGTTCTGATACTGTATCATCCCTGAGTTGTGAGCATTATGTTATCTGTACAGTGACAACAGAAGAAGCTGCTTTAAGCACATGGCGACAGACAACTATTATTTTCTTATTTCTTAAGACAGTCCCTCCAGAATATCATCAAACAATATAAAGACATTTAGGTAATTAACTTGACATACCTATGTATTTCCAAGAGTTAAATCGAAATTTTTATAATAAAAGTTTGTGATTCATTCATTTATTTTCCTTTCTTCTCATTGCTAAGTTCTTTTTATTGGGGGTCTGTACCACATGTGGGATGGGGCACATTCCCCCCCTCCCTTTTTTATGGTACTGGGGATCGAACTCAGGACTTCTCCCCTTAGTTTTGAAAAAGATAGTTGAATGATGCCTAAAATTATTTCACCCAGAATACCCCTGGAGTTCTTTCCAGATCCTGCTATCTACCATTCCAAAGGGGAAATGCTTTTTGCTGTTGTTGAACAGATTCTGTGAACCAAGCTTGGGACGTGACAAGATGGGATGTTAAAAGTAAACAAGAGGACAGAAGGAAGCAGTCATCAACATCACTTTGTCTATATTTACTCCTTTCCAACTTTCCCCTGTCTATGCCTGATCTTTTGTCTTCTTAAAGGGAAGAGAAAGTAAAGACTTTCCCACTTTTAAAACCTCCTAGCATATGGCTTCTGACTCATCAAGGGGAAAACAGCCTTTGGAGTCTCCCTACATTCTATTTCAGCAAAGTCTCTCTTCCCATTACTCCGTCTGTGTTGCAGTCGTGAAGTTCAAATCCTGACTTGACCTCTTTCCAACTGTGTGATCTAGGACTCACTCTTCTCATTTCTTCAACTGAAAATGGAAATAATAATGCCTAACTTGAGGGTGATATATTATGGACAATGTGCCTAAGAAAGTGCTTGACAGAGGAAAACTTGCTATTTATTAGCTCCTTCCCTTTTATCGTAGCAGCTTTCTTTCCCTCACATCCAATCATTGACTTGTTTTCATGATGATATTGATATGGAGAAACAACCCCCAACCTGTTAGATGTCTGATATACCTTGTTCATAGTTTCACAGCATCAGGGAACAAAGTTGAAAGCCAAAGGAGGAAGATAGGAGAGTTTTTCTAGAATGGGAAGAATAGCTCCTGGGTTTCCAGGAGAGGATGGGGTGAGCAGCTGCCAAAGCTCTTTGTCAGGGGTAATTCATACAGCAAAGTCACAGTGTGAGTACAATGTCAGTCAGACTACAATCAACCTATAGGATTACAAGTATAGGGCCCGGGATTTAGCTCAGTGGTACTGCGCCTGCTTCGCAAGTGCAAGGTTCTGAGTTCAACTCCCAGTACCAAAAAAAAGGAAAAGGAATAAAAATTTGGGGCTGAGATTTAGCTCAGTGGTGCCACCACCTGCCTCACAAGCTCAAGGTCCTGAGTTCAATGCCTGGGACCAAAAAAAAAAAAAAAAACCAAGTACAGTTGATTAGCTAATACTGACCAACAGAGAAGCGAGTCACATAGCAGGGTTACACAGAAAGAACAAAGGCATTCCTGGAAAGGGAGGGGAGCCTGGGCCCAGATGTTCTGGTCACCCACCTATGTGTCTGATGCCTATCTGGGCCCACTGGATCAGGTGATACCAACTACAGTATGATCTCAAACTGCGGTTTATTTCTAGGGAGCCTCGAAGGCCTGGCTATTGAGGCCTAGTTCTCTTTAAATTCACCTTCAGTCACAGTCCTGATATTTTTATTTTTTTGTTCTGACTTCCTTGAGTGCCTAATGCCTCTCTGACTACATATTAATCTCTATCTAACTTGGCCATCTATAACAATTTCACTTTGTCATGTTACTCCTCAATCCCAGGCTTTCAACATGAGACACAGCAAGCAGAGTGATCTGATTAAGAGTTTGGACAAGGGGGGCCAGGGATTTAGCCCAGTGGTTCTGTTGCCTGCCTTGCAAGCAAGCGCAAGAACCTGAGTTCGATCCCCAGTACCAAAAAAAAAGAGTTTGGACAAGGGCTCCTCAACTTTCTTTCCTTATCACCCTCAACAAGTCCTATTAGACATGATAGGAGTAAGACCTCCCTCCACTATGAAATCTTAATTCCATGGAAACGCTGTCCTTTGGGCTGTGTATTATATACAAAGCACAAGAGCCCTCCAAGACCCAAGTTTCAGCCCCTTAGAAGAACATCAGTCCTTTTGAGTACATAGCATAGACCAAGCAACCCCAGGGCCACACTCATCTCCTGGCTCTACCATGTATGAGCTGTATGAGGTGCTATGTATGAGCTGTGTGGTGCCTGCCTTGTGGGATGGAGGGAGGGAGGACAGAAGCTCACTTGTGCAGGGGACTTAAAATATTGCCCAGTACACACACACAATTGTTGGGAACCATTCTACATAATTTTGGGGAAAATCATTTCATAATTAGAGTGTGACTATAGCTGTCTAAGGCCCAATGTCACCTTGCCCTTGAGCTGGCTATGGCATGTGGAAACATAAGTCTGTTTTGCCACTAGGCACAGCTGAGGCTTAATGGTCCCGTAATGCTGTGGCGCTCAAGGGCAAGAGTACATCAGCTGAAGACATCCTGGTTCTGGGCTGGGGATTTAGCTCAGTGGTTTCGCAGCCTGCTGCGCAAGTGCAAGAACCCGAGTTCGATCCCCGGTACCAAAAAAAAAAAAAAAGGAAAGACATCCTGGTTCTTCTAACAGAGCAGTAATAAAAAAGCAGAAAGATTTCCCCCAGGGGAAAGGACAATTCTTTATTAATCTGCTATTTCATCCCACCTACTATTGTAAGAATGCTCTCCCTACAGACCTCATCAACATAAGATCCCCGGGACCTAAGATCCTAATTAGGATAAGATCCTCATCAACATAGGATTACTGCCACCGCTAAGTTACCTGATGCTCTCTCTAACTATTGTGTGCACCCAATAAATACTGGCTAGCTCGGAGGATCTTCATCTTTGCCCACTCTGAGGCACTGACCTCCTGGCCCCCAAGTACTTTGAAGTTACACAAGTCTATTGTCGTTCTTTCTTTAGCCCTCGCTGTCCCCCTTTCTAGACAGTCCAAGGATTGATCGCCTTCTGATACATAGTGCTGCATAATTATTTGCTGTGGTTTTCCCCAGAGCTTCCAGAGCACATAGCATAACATAGAACTATCTAATCTAGAAATATCTGGAATTCAAGGTTGACTCGTAGCCTAATGCCTCTGTCCCGTGCCTGTGTCATTGCTCCCACAGAGCATTACTCCAGCCCTTGCCTGCCTGTCCCCATCATCCTCATGGCCTCCGTGCCTTGGCTCTTTCCCCTCAGTCAGCCCACCACAGCCTTGCTCCTCTGCCCACAGAAAGCAGGTCGCCACCTGCACTGACTGCCTCACCTGGAAGAGAAACTGAGGGAGCAGCTCCAACAAGGACTGTGCCAAAGGGGCTGGGCCAAAAGAGAGCTGGAGATGAGACATAAGGAATGAGGCTGCACCAGGATGAGAGCACTGAGCAGGGTGAGCAGGGGTCCAGGAGGAGGGAGTCCCCAGGCAGAGCCACAGATCCCTTGACAGAGGCCTGTGGAGGCAGGGACGGAGTACAAAGGCCGCCAGGGATCTTCCTGTCTCTCTGAATGTGCCCAGAATGCAGGGACCCAACCTTTCCTGTTTTGGTCCATTTCTCAGGGTCATTCGCTGAGAACATCTTAGGAGGATAGGAAGCCATCCCCCTCAGGGCTGAAGAGCAGGCTTGCTTCCTGCTTGCAGTAGAGCAGCATGTTCCTGGCTCAGGTCCTCTCCACGATGCTCCCACACACAGTACTCAGGCATCGCCCAGTGCACTGGGCAAGGGAACTGACAGGAGCAGCAGAGGCCCAGCCTGCCTGCTGTGCCTCAGTCCTATCTGCTGCAGCGTCTATGCAGCAGACCAGGCTGGCTTGTTAGCTTCAGAAAGAGAGGGTGAAATCAAGCTCCCACAGCCAGAGAGGTGAGGAAGGAGGAGAGCCTGGCTCCTGCATGGTCAGGAGATGGCATTGGGAGGAATTGGAAGAGGTCAGAGGGGAGAATGAGGATAAAGAGCATTGGAGGTTTTGCATTGGCAGATGTGGGGTTTGGGAAGAGCTCTCCAGTTTCTGGGTGGACAATGTTCAAGGAAGAAAGGCGAGGGGAAAGAGAGAGGTGGACAGGACTTGCCTGGGCATGAGAAGCCATATAGGCCCTGGGGTAGTGGAGACCTTTCCCATGCAAGTCACTGGCACGTAGTGGGCCAGTGTGGGATAGGAAGGGAAGCAGAGTCTTGGCCAGATCCCTGAAAGGAGCACCAGGAGGGGTGGAAGGAGTTAAGACATGGCCAGGGCCGGGGAACGGGTACTGCGGTGGGAAGACCAGGGTGGAGGGAAGGTGGGAGTGTGCATACTGAGCCTTTACAGGGAAAGGTGCCCCAACCCTCCAACCCTGAGGCCAGGAGGAATCAAAGAAAGGAAAGTGGTGGGGAACTTCCTCTATGGACAGATGTCACACTGTAGACCCTTGGGAGGCCTTCACTCCTGCAGCTCAGGGTGCACACCCGTCTCCCAGCAGCTCACACAGATGTGGGTACTGACTCAGTGGGGTCAGCGCGGGGTGTTCGGCGCCCCGGACCACTGTGAGGAGCAAGGCTACAGCCCCAGTGCTGACCAGGGAATACTGTGGGCACCTTTTCTGGGCAGGAAAGCAGAGGCTCTGTGAGCTCCCACAGCTCACCTGAAGGTGCCCACTGTGCTGCGCCACCCACAGGCCCTTCCCCAATGGGGGGGGTGGTGGCACAGCCCCAGACCAGGTGTGCCCTGGGCTCCAGTCTTCCAGGATTCAGTTCAGAGCCTCCTGTGGCCAGCTGGTCTCCAGCCTGGCACTTGCAAGCTTGCTTGAATCTAGATGGTTTACCTCACAGGAAACCAGATGCTATTGGCTAATTTTGCAATAAAGATGCCTTCAGAGAGAAGGAAAGGGAAACGCTCGTCACTGGTGGAGTCTTCGTGGGACAGGGTGGCTGAGTGGCACATCCTGAGGTTCCCTTCCCGTCTGCCCCAGGTAGGCACGGGGACTGCTAGGTGCCTGCGGGCAGGTGGGGCGGGCCCAGCAGTTGGAGTAGGGTAGTGGTGTGGTTTCTGTCTACGCCCACACTGCAGAATATTTTCCTGAGGCTGTTGCAGCCTAAATAGATTCAAGAAGCAGGGGAGCGGGATGTGTGGGGATGAGACTCTGCCTCCTAACATGATGGAACATGATCAGAAGCCTGAGTAATTACATGTTAAGGACATGGAGAAAAGCTTGACTTGTCATTGACTGAAGAAGCATGATATGAAATTGCAGCTGGTGGATAATGAAGAATAATTATTTTTTTAAGATGAGAAATAGTATTGATGTTTTGTATAAGAATCATTAGCCTTTGGAGGCCTACATCTAAAAGTTTATGGATGAAATTAAATAATCCAATGAGGCCATGACTTGGGGAATATATGAAATATTGACCCTTTATGGCTAATAGTTAAAACTGGGTGATGGATACCAAAAGATTCTCTCTACTTTTGAATATGTTTGAAAATTTTAAAATAAAAAGTATTTTGATGACATTGGCATTTTACTACAAATATAAATGTACTTAATATAAATATAAAATATGTACAAAGATTAGGTGCTGAGAAGCTAAAAGATCACTGTGCCTGATTCTAGGATGTTTTTTGTGCCATCTACAATCTCTTCTCCCCCTACTCACACCCCGTACTGGGAACTGAACTCAGGACCTGTGCTTGCCAGGGAGGCACAGCGCCCCTGAGCTAAATCCCCAGCCTTGATTTTTTTGTGCGTGTGTCAAGGTCTCCCTATGTAGTCCAGGCTGGCCCTGAACTGGAGACGATGCTCCTTCCTCAGCCTCCAGGGTGCTGGGATTACAGGCATGTGCCCCCGTGCCCAGCTCTAGCTACAATCTTTATAAAGAGCATGTATTGCATTTATAATAAAAACTGTTTTAATTAATAAGCTACTGGCATAAATTCATTGTTCAACTTCGGTATATGCTCTTATAACTCTCATGAGGACACCTGGGTTCAGAAAGCTTGAGCCATTGGGAAATACAGCCTTTGGAAAGAAACTCTGATAGCAAGACAGGAGGATGTTTTTGGAAGCCGGCTGATGGGCTGCTGCTTGCTTTTGCTCGGGGCTTGTGGAGATCACAGCCTCAGTCCTCCAGCCCTGGTTTGTGAGTTTACAGTTGAGTCCAGGAAAAGGAGAGGAATTTTAGGGTTCTCTTCCCCTCCCTAAAGAAGGACTTTCTTTTCTTTTCTTTCCTTGTCTTTTCTTCTCAAATACTTGAGGTACAAAACTTAAGGCAGAAACTAAGCCCAAAGTGAAGGAGAACCCTGAACTGTGTGAAAGGCCAGGAGACTTCCCTGCTCAGCACCTGTTGCTGGAGGGGCCAGGCTCCTGAGAGGCAGCAGGGAAGGAGAGGCCTCTGGGTTGCTGAGCCTTGGGGCCCCTGTGGGACAGGGCAGGGGCAGGGCCTGGGGCTGAGGCCCCCTGGAAGAGAGGAATGGCTCCAGGAAGGCCAGAATGAGTCCTCATCTTTCACCTGCAGGCCACTGTACTGTCACTGAGGCATGCAGGGCAGGAAGCAGTCTCAGCCCAGCTTCAGCCTGACCCCTGATGGCCCTCAGACTGACATGGCGCTGCCCTGGCCCCTGGGAGGGAGCACGGTCTCCAGAAAGAAACTCTGCCCCCAACCCTGCTGCTCGGCTGTCCCACTTCACAGAGAGGTTACAGTGGCTGCTTCCCTTGGCAGCCAAGTCTTGGCTTCACCCTTGGTAACTGTGCTGAGCGCTCCACCTTGGGAAGTCTCCTTCCTCCTGTGATAATGGGCATTGTCTTCACTTTCCTTAAGGATCAGGAACAAGGGATATAAAGTCCCAAGCATACTCTTGGTGCTCAAAAAACAATATATGTTATTATCATGGGAAACTGAGGCTTAGAAAGTTCCCTGACTGCTTTCAAAGGAGGTTCTGAGAAATCCAAAGTGTTAGAGCTGACCCGGTTAAGAACTGCCTTCTATTCCCTTCCCGACCTGGTCGGCTGTGGAAGGGCAGCCATGTTGGGCACAGTCCTCCCCAACCAGAGACTTCGGCCTCAAAGGACCTTGCTCCCAGATCCAGGTCCTCCAGCTTCTCCTCCCAGCCCAACTCTGATGCAGAGCCCTGAGCCCAAAGATATTCAGAACCAGTACCTGTGGAGGATGAGCTACGCAGGGAGGAGAACTTGCTTCTCAGGAAGATCACAGCCACATAATTCTGTGTACCCAGGATGGTGGAGCCCAGATGTAGGCTGCCTTTCCTATGGCCTTGTTCTCCTTCCCAAGCACCTGGGGGTTCCACAAGGCTGGACCCTTGTCACTCATGCCATCTGGGAAAGGCACCTTCCAACTGAATCTTGGTGCTGACTCTCCTCTTGGGCAGGAGAGAGGATTTCAGATTAGGCCCACTGCCCTGTGGGGGAAATTTTTGTGGTCTCTGGTCACAGTGGGTACTTCATCTTCTTATTTGGCCAAAGTTCAACTGTTTTGGATTATGAGGGGGGAAAAATCTGTGTTACATCTCCTGAAGTGTCTTTCCAGTCTGCCTTTGTTTCTTACCTTAAGCCTACGTTTATTGTTGAATATAATACACTGAAAGGGCAATATCAGAATGGTATTCAGGTTAACAGCTTATTAAAATTAATCTCCCACCTAACAACCATCCAGCCCAATGAAAAGAACCTTGCCAGCACCCTGAAGCCTCCCTCATGGCGCTGCCTAACAACAACCTCTTTCCCTACAAGTAACTTTTCGGGTGATTTCGTCCTTGTGGTTCCATTTGAGCCAATCTCAATATGCATCTTTAAACAACATGGTTAGCTTTGCTATCTTTGATCTCCACATACATGGGTCATGCATAGGTCTGCTTTTTGGTCAGGCTTCTTTGGCTCAACATTGAGCTTTTCAAATGCATCTAAGTCGTAGGAGATACACACGGCAGCATTGTCCATATTTGCCCCAAACTGAAAGTCTCCCACATGTATATCAACAGCAGAAATGATAACACATTATGGAATATTCAACAGTGCAAACCTGGGCCATCTGCTAAGAGACTGTTAAGACAGAAAGAAACCTCATCCTTTTATAGCCAAGCAGACACACCACGTTAAATCCATGTTTGAAAGGCAAACAGTAAGAGCACTGGAGAGCACCATTTGTCACACTAGTTCACCCTAACTTGACCTGATGATTAGGAGGGCCACTCGCATTAGCCAAGTGGCTTCATCCAGAGGAGAAGCAGCCTCTCTAGTCTTGGTGACAGGAGGTGGTTTAGTAGCCTGCAGCAAGGAAGCCTGCAGAAGTTAGGCCCCTGCCTCCCCCACAAACGGGGAGAGAGGGCTTTGCTGCCTACATTTCAGGTCCTGGAGAAAGGTCTTCCTAGATCACAGAGCAGATAGAAGGCCTGTCAAGTTTCCAAAGGATTTATCTGCATTCCAAGAGAAGAGAAAGCACTTTCAGGTTTTCTAAAGTAAATGCTCTAAGAAAAAAAAGAAGTGAAGAAAACGTCTTATTTTCAACAGAAGCTGAGCCTCTTAGATTTAATTTTTATTTTCTCTTCACTAGCATATGCTAAAGATGCTCAATAAATACTGGTTTAATTAATAATTAACAAGTTCATCTCCTCAATTATTTTTTTTTAAGTAGTAAAGTGTTTCCTTTCAAAGTTTTACGGTTTACTTGGGCAGAAATAATAAATACCATAAAGTACTTTAAAGAGGAAAAGGGAGGGGGGTGTCAAACCCCAGATAATGACAGGTTTTGGAAAGGGGCAACTCACTAACCCCAAGGAGTCTGCGCCTTGGCCTTGCATATGGTTTCCTCTTGTTCTTGTTGTTTTGTAGCCTGGATGTATGCATTTGCCTCATATAAAGCCTTGGAGGGGGACAATGCTATGCTGTTTTACATGAGCTCATTATTACATCACATTCAGTGCAAGTTGTAAAATTTTTCCTAATAGCCCCTAGACATGGAATTCAAGACCACTCACCTGCCTTTAGCCTTAGCTCTCCCTGCATCCTGAGGGGAATGTGTCATAAAAATAGCTGTCATCCTAGGTGGGGAAACCATCAGGATCTGGTAAAACTTGGCTTCCCCAGCACCTAGGGCTGTGGGCATGGCAGTGGGCCAAAAACATTCCTCTCCAGTACAAAGTAAACTTCAAACTCTTCAGGGCAAGAGATCAACAGACCCAGCTCTGTCTCCAAATAGAATCTCATCTAACACTCACAGGCTGCCACCCAGGAGCCTCCTGCTTCCTGAGAAGCTACTGAGAAGCCATTCTGTTGACAGAAAACCACATCTTCATGAGCCTCTAATCTAAGACTCCTGCCTGTCTTTAAGAACTCTTCTTTGTGTTTGATTCTTGTGGAAGAATTGAGCATGTCAGAGCTGGCAAAGCCCTTGCAGGTAATCGGACCCATGCTTTCATTTCATGTATCATGAAACTGAGGCAGAGCTAGAGCAGCGTCTCTCAGACATTACTGCATGGAATGTGTAGGGCCCTATGAACTATGTAGCCTTTAAAACCACAGTAACATATGGGAAGGCAGAAAATAAGCCGACCCTTCAGCCTTTAGTCTTTTCTTCTCTAGAGAAAATTACCACCCCCCCCCCCTTAATCACTGTAGATTCTGGGAGGCTGGCAGTGAGGACCACATAGTGGTAGCAAGTGGGGAAAATGGTATCTTTCCCTCTCCATTTTCTATTTACTGTTCTCTGAAGATCAGCTTGCTGGGTTTTGACTCCAGAAGGGAGAAACTCAACCACTTCAGGGTTGCATCATGGACTGGCTTCTTTTTAGAGGGCCTGTGCCTACTTATTTGTCAGTCCTAGTCCGAGAGAAGTGGCCTATAGAATTCTGCAGACATCCCCTCCAAGTGGGATACCACTGCATAGTGCAAGGAATACAGCTTTGTGCAGAGATGGATCTGGGCTTAAAATCCCAACTGTATTCCCTCCTCAGACACATTAACCAAACCTCTACAAGCCTCTGCTTATCATTTCTCCTCTGGGCCTGTGGAAAGAGTTCAGTGGTACTGCGTATGGAGCATAACCTTAGCAGGCATATCAGCTGGCAGCCTCTGCTTCTTCTAAACTGAGGGTTTTTGGGGTGGGGTGTAGCTCGAGGGAGAACACTTGCCCAGCATGTGCAAGGCCCTAGGTCTGATCACCAGCATTGAAGAAAAAAAAAAAGACCCATGGTTAAACTGGGGCTTTCTGAGGGCAACTTCTGATTTTGGAACACTAATAGAACCAGGACATCCCCAAAGAAAAAAATTTTGGATCAGAGCTCAAGCAATTTTCTAGTTTAATTTCTTTTAAGAAAAAAAAATAATAACCCTTACAAGTCCCTTGACATTATACTGGGCCCCAAACTCAAACTTCGCTCAAAGGTTTACTTAAAAAACAAAAGTAAGGACCAAGGAAAGCAATAAACACAGAGATGATGCATTGGGTTTGGAAAACAGTAAGCAGGATGTGATGCCAAAAGAAGAGGAAAGTGACATAAAAAGGGTGTCAGATAGAAAGAGAAAATGGATTAACCTCTTAAAAGAGGAGGAAGTATAGAAAAGACAAGCTGATTGGAAAACACGGGTAAGGATGCTTCCTACCCCACCCATGGAAAACAGTTAAAAAAATAAATGAGCAGGCATGAGGAAAGGAAGTGGCCAGAGGAAGGCCACCAGGATGGGCAGTGGAGGAGAGCGGGAGTTTTATAAAGCAGGTCACACAGAAATCATCTCCGCTTGGGTATGGGACACACACCCTGATCAAGCTATGCTTCTAGGCTTAGCTCAGATTCTCTCATCTCAGCACCAGTTAGTTAACCTTGGGCTCAACCAACTAGAGTGCACAGAGAGCTGAAAACAGCCTAGTGGGGACTTGGCTTCTTGCTGACTACTGCCCTGAGAAGCAAGGAGCCGCCTCAGCTATATTAGTGCACTCCAATGTCTGCTTCTTGCAACCCTTGTGGATTCAGAACCTAGATGAGAAGATACTGCAAGCATTTATCTTGTTGAATTCTTACACTTGGTTCTCAGGAACAAAAGGAAGGCATTGTCCAGGTCTGGCCACAATGGCATCTGCTTCCGAGAGGCCTCTCTTGGCTCACCTCCAATCTTTGAACATCTCAGAAGACGTGGAAATAAAAAATCCACTCAGCTCAGGCCCATACTTCCTGAAAGGACACCTTGCTAAAGCTATCGAGTTCAGTGGAAACTTGGCAAAGGGGAAGTCCTGTGGGGATGTCAAGTTTCTGATGTAAATGGGGCTCTGGAAGGTCTGGGGCTGTCCCCTGCTGAGGCCTGGCTTGAGCACAAAGACCAAAGTCTCTTTCCAGAGAGATAAAACCATGCATCACCCATGACTCATGCAACCTGGCACGGCTATTTTTCAACACTTGCCTCAGTGACAGGGCTGAAATTGTTCTGAGAAGTGTTCAACAATCAGATAACTCCAACAGCACGGATGGGAAGCCATGCCAGTCACACTGATTTCTGACTGTGGGTTAGGGGTGGCCCGTGCTGCTCTCTTGCAGCTGATGCATCTTTTTTCTTGCTCTTCTAGGCCATTCATTCATTCATTCATTCATTTATTCTTTCAACACACCAGGCACCTTCAGAGCTCTCAGAGTTCAAGGGCCCTTTGCCTCTTGACCACAAAGGACATTTGTGTTCCCCGTGAGCTCCCAGGGGCAGTAGGTGCCATCATCATTATGCCCAAGGAAACCTTTGGGGTGAAGGTCTAGGGCATAATGTGTACCCTTCCACAAATATTCACAAATATCCTCATTTGTTCTATGCCAGGCCTCTCCCTCTGTTGAGCACTGGCCTACAGAGCTGAGGAGAACATGGTTCCTAGGGTCTCCCAGTTTTTCAAGAGGTGGACAGGGAGGGCCATAATGCAAAGATGAAGAAAGTGCTGAAGCTGGATACATTGCACAAACTGCAGCCCTGCCACCAACCAGCTGTGGCCTTGAGCAGGTTCCTCACCCTCTGAGTGCACCTATTTGCACAGAAAGCAGAGATAATCCTTTTCTGTGTCAGGTGCTACTTATGGAGCATGCACAGTGTGCTTGTTATTTGTACTGGGTTACTTATTTCTTTTAGTTTCTCAAATAATTCACATATTTTTATTTTTAAATTTCCAAGTCGATCAATTGAAACAATTACAAAAAAAAAAATTTCAAGAGTTTACAGCAAAAATTAACTCACCTTTCCCCCATCTTCTGGTCTCCAGAGCTGCCCTCCAATGGTAACTGTGGCTACCACCACTAGCCTGTCGCTCCAGAGATATTCAGACTTTACCCCAACACACACATAGCATTCCTTTCCACAAATGGCAGCATACCATATCTGGGGGACTCCACTCACCAATATCACAGAGCTTATTCTGCAACAGAACTTACAGATCTACAAACCCTGGCTTTGTTTTAGCTTATAAGCAGGTGCTGGGTAAATCTGAAGATGCACCATGGTTTGGTGCAAATCTGAAGATGTACCATGGCCCTGCAGATGGGCCCTGGGTGGTTTCCCACCACCTCTCTGTCAAGCTTGCTGCAGCCCTGTCCCTGCACTCCCTTGAATATGTGTGTGAGTGTGTCTCTGGGATAAACTCCAATTTGCAAACGTGTTATTTCATTCTCAGGCTCCCAAAGAACCTGTAAGGCTGCTGGGGGGTTGGGTGAGGGCTGGGGTGGTCACTTGGATGGCTTTTCACCCCTCAATTTTGGCCTCTGCTTTGTTTGGTAGCCATTGTGTCCCTGCCTCTTATCCCCAGTCCTTCACCTTTGGGGAGGGAGGGAGGAATGTGGTGAGAACAACAAGGGACTCGACTTTAGCCCTGCTCCCCACTTCTAGCTGTGCAGTGGGCAAAGTGCTTAACATCACCATCTTCCTCCCCACCCCCCAGGAGGCTTAGAGGTGCAAGAGGGGCTGTTGATATCCTCCCCACTCCTCCCTCTGGAGTGTGGTCCAGCGTGGCTCTTAGCAGGGGCCATGGTATGTGGGGTGATCACCTAGTATGTGCATAGCACTGTGGCATCACTGAGAGGGACTCCTGTGGGAGCTGGGACATTTTGGGGGGTCTTTACTAGGGACTCTGAGCCACCAGGGAGCCAGGAAGAAGGTGGCTAGCTGGATGTTGTTCTGTCCTCACTGGCAGTCAGGGAGCAGTCCCAATCCAGACTGATAGCCAGGACCAGCCACTGGCTCTCAGTAAATACTGTGCTCACTAGTCAGGTGAGATCATCAGGTCTTCAGTGTTATCTGCAGTGGCACCCCATCTGCAAGAGAGTGCGTTGGCCCACTTCCCTGATTCTGCCTTAATCAAAGCTGATCCACATGCATTTTCCTCACTGAGACGAAAGCCCCTTCACGGCTGAGCCTGGGATGGAGTGATCGATCCGGAAGCAGGCCATGCAGGAAATTTCAGACATGTTTGCTGCTTGGGTGTCGAGCTCCTCCAACCAGGACCAACCCCATATCCGGAATCTTGGTGCAAATTAGAGAAGGTGTCCCAGGATGTGTGGCATCTCAGGCGGGATGCCCAGTGTTCGGGCTGAATCTGGGACTCCCTTGGTGCTCACCCAGGCAATCACTTGCTTATTTCTAACTACCCTTGTCTTCTCTACACTGTGTCCCAGCATTCCTCTTTTCCTCCTCTCAGATATCCCTGGAGCCATTCAGCAGCAATGAATTAGATACACGACTTCCCTTTCAGAATTGCAGAGAAGATTAAATAGATTAAAACGCATGTGGAATGTCTAACTGTAAGGCTAGTTTAGTAAAAGCTTCATAAGGAGTGGCTCACTCTCCACCCCCTCCAAAATAAACTGAAAAGTGCCCCACCCCAGGGGAAAATTAGAATAACCTTTAAATACAAAATGTCCAGGATGCCCAGAGTTGGGCTGATTCAAGAGAGTCCACAGGCAGCCTGGACAGTCCAGAGACCCACAGGGCTTCCTCCCCCAATGCAGGAAGTGAGCTTAGCATTTATTAACCTAGGGTCCTTCACTCAGCCTGCAAGGTCTTGACTGTTTCTGCTGTCACACAGGAGCACCCCTGGGAAGATGATGGTCCAAGCAAGCTACAAGCACTAAGTAGTAATTGCTGTCTCCCCTTGAGACACATGAAACCGAGGCTTGTAGAGCTCAAAAACTAGCTACAGGTCAGCCACTGTGTACTGATCAACTTTGATGTTATTGATTAAGGTCAAAGCCTGAGGTTCTGCTCCATAAAAAGGGTCCTTGCAGCCTGAAGCCAACAACCCATGCAGTTTGCCTGGAGTTGAGAGCCTCCTTACACCCCAAGGTGGGCAAGGTGGTCCACCTTAGTCCAGTTCACTGCAGAGGAAGCTGGGCAGGGAGACACAATGCCATGGCTGGGTGAGCCCTGGTCACGACAAAGACACTGCCTGGTCAGAACGGTCATGAACAGGGTGCAGTGGGTTGTGGAAACTCCCTTGGTAAAGAACTGTGAGCTTTGCTTTCAGTTTTGATGAGGAAGGAGACAGTGATAACTAAGAAGTGTGTCATCATAACTAAGATGAGTGTCTGAAAGGGCCTGTGTGTGCAAAGGCTGCCTCAAGTGTCACCTTTGGAATAAATGTCCAAAACACCCTGGCTGGGAATGGGATGTGTTTTATTGCCCAAGCTATGCAGAAATGTCTCCTTTTCCAGAGCTGGTCATGTCCAGGTGAATTAACCACTGGAGCCTGAATCAGTTGGCCCTTCTAACTGCAGAGCCCTAGATCACGACAATGCTTTCTCTTCCCCTAGGGCTGTGGAGAAGAAACTAGGGTGCAAGGTTGGACAAGGTGGAAGTGAAGAGGATAATTACTTTGGGGAAGTTTGGGCTGGAGGAATCCTTCCCTACTGTCATCCTACTCATTTTCTGCCCTTGGTCCTCCCTGCAACCTCCACACACTGGTCAAGCTAGATACTCGTTGGAGAGACTTGAAGAGTCAAGAGTCCTCTCTCACACTCCAAAGGCTGGCTGAGCCATTCACTGAGGCTCTGGTCAAGTCCTCTCAGAGACTTCTTTGAACCTGTCAGGGACCTGACTGCCTCTTCAGCCCAAGGCATCTGTTGCAGTCCCAAAACTTCTGTGGGGATTAACAAGATGGTGCATGTGCTGGTGGAAGAGGTAGTAGCCACCCAACCAGCGTTTATCCCTTCCTTCTTGCCTCTGTATGGGACCAGATAGAATTGCACATTTATTCCTTGGAGCACTAACACTGCCACTTGTTTTCTCTTCTGATCCAGGCCTGCACCATGCCCACCTCCTACCCTGAGTCCACCACAGAGTACTTTGAGTATGACGAGTCTGCGGAAGCCTGCAAAATAGAGGACATCGTAGCCTTTGGGACCACCTTCTTGTCCATATTTTACTCCCTGATCTTTACTTTTGGCCTGGTGGGAAATGTGTTGGTGGTGTTTGCCCTCACCAGGAGCCAGAAGTCCAAGAGCATCACTGACATTTACCTCCTGAACCTGGCCCTGTCTGATCTGCTGTTCGTGGCCACACTGCCATTCTGGACTCACTATTTGGTCAGTGAGGAAGGCTTCCACCACGCAGTGTGCAAACTCACGACTGCCCTCTTCTTCATCGGCTTCTTTGGGGGCGTATTCTTCATCACCATTATCAGCATCGACAGGTACTTGGCCATCGCCTTGGCAGCCAACTCCATGAACAACCGGACCGTGCAGCATGGTGTCACCATCAGCCTCGGCGTCTGGGCAGCAGCCATCCTGGTGGCAGCGCCCCAGTTCATGTTCACAAAACAGAAAGAAAAAGAATGCCTGGGTGACTACCCTGAGGTCCTTCAGGAAATTTGGCCTGTGCTCCGCAGTGTGGAAGCAAATGTTCTTGGCTTCCTGCTGCCCCTGATCACCATGAGTTTCTGCTACTTCAGAATCATCCAGACACTGTTTTCCTGCAAGAACCACAAGAAATCTAGAGCCATCAAACTCATCTTATTGGTGGTCATTGTGTTTTTCCTCTTCTGGACCCCCTACAACATTATGATTTTCCTGGAAACTCTCAAACTCTATGACTTCTTCCCTGGTTGTGATCCGAAAAGGAATCTGAAGTTGGCCCTCAATGTGACCGAGACTTTGGCATTTAGCCACTGTTGCCTCAACCCCCTTATCTATGCATTTGCTGGAGAGAAGTTCAGAAGATACCTTTACCACCTATACAGGAAATGCATGGTGGTCCTGTGCGGTCGTTCAGTCCATGTCACTTTCTCCAGGTCAGAGTCACAAAAAAGCAGGCAAGGGAGCATCCTGAGCAGCAATTTTACTCACTCCACGAGTGATGGAGATGCGTCCATCCTTCTCTGAAAGGATTCCCAAAGCCTGTCTCCATGAGAATGCAGAGTTCCTGAAGCTGACACGGAGTAAGGACGATCAATTTTTGTTGTTGTTTTTTACATGCAAGAAATATGGACTTAATACTAACAAAACAACCCAAGTCTTTTCAAGAATTGTGCTTAAAACTTGAATGATAGAGGATATATGTGTCTCTTCTGGAAAGTCAGGACCTTTTTGCTTAAAGATGATGAAAGTACAACCCAGACTAGCTTAGTTTAAAAAAGGTGTGGAAGTGCCGGGGATTTAGCTCAGTGGTTTTGCCGCCTGCCTTGCAAGTGAAAGGACCCGCGTTCAATCCCTGATATGAAAAAAAAAAAGGTGTGGTAAAAAAAGGCGGGGAGATGGTGGTGAGAACTGTTCACATTTTGACATGGGCAAGGGGATGGCCGAGCCCTCAGAGTGAGTGGAAACCAGAACCTGAATCTAACTAGAGTTTCCTCTCACTGATGCTCAAATCTCTGAGTAGTGACAGATCTTCCAGGCTCACATAACACAGCTTTATCACCATAGGGGGACTGAAACCTATTCCTTTCTGGTCCCAAGGTCAAATTCCCAGGGAAGGATTCTGACTGTTAAGATGGTATTGGCCCCATCTTTGGACAAGGTGGTGGTATCCACAAAGAAGGGCATAGCAAATAGAAGCTTCTACTCCAAACTCATGATTAGAAGTTGAGGAAGACGTATCTCCAAGAAGTTATAAGGGTGAATACTGTTCTGAACAGACAGAATAAGAGCGACACACTATCCTTACTGTGTACCTGAGGCAGTATCCACTGCCAACTTCCTCTTCATTAAACCCCTTTCTTCCTTAACCTGCAAGGGCTTTCCACTGCTTGCTACATCAAGTCCACACTCAAAACCTTGGCCTCTGAGGCTCTCTGCCATGCCGTCCAACCTACAGATTCCAAAGGAGTTCCTTTGAGGGAGAGAGACCTTCCCAAGGATCTCACCTTCCCTGTCAGCTGGGTCTCTTCCATACGACCACACACACCTCCTTCCACCTGTTCTCAAGCCCTGAGGGAGAAATAGAAAGAACCCTGCCCCAAAGTGAAGGAATGGCTTCCAGTCCCAACTCTGGTGCTTGCCTACTGGGTAGTTTGGGGCCAACAGAGCTTCCATTTACTCATCTGTGGACAGGGAATAAGGGTACTTTCAACAGGGAACACCCTTTCCATCATGAAAAACCAGCCACTCTTGCAAGTCCTAACCTTCTAGTTTGGTTCCCAGACTTCAGCTTTTTCACTCCTGGTGGTGTTGCACTCTGACCAGAAGTGTGGTGATGGTGTAGGAGGAGCCTGCAGGACACAGCCCAGATACAGAGGTCACTGGCTCCTACTGCAGTACTCAAGGAGCACCTAGGTCAAAAGATCAATCACCTTACCTGACCCAAGCCTCTCACATTGCCCTGGGTATCCCCTCCTAGTCACCTCATGGGAACCCCCACCCATCTGGAAAAAGTCTCCATTACTCTCGCCACTGCCACCATGGAGAACCAGGTGAGGACAGCAGTTTTCTTGTCTCAGTCAACACTGGGGATGGTCTAAAACTTCAGAGCTCATGAGACAATCACAATAGTGCTACAGAAAATGTCACCTATGGTCTAATCACGCCTGCATTTACCCAGCATGTGCTCAGAGTGCCAACCATAATGATATACAGTTTTATAACCTACTTTTTTCAACGTTAGGTTCCAAATAGCTCTCTTGTGTATTAATCGTTTTAGAAGACTCTACCAGGTGTACACTCACTGGGGAAGATCCAGCATCTGCTCCCTGCTGCACACCTGGCACTCTCAGCAGTTGGTACATTTAATGAACAAGAATGAATCGTGTTTCCTCAAGACCATGTACCATAATTTACTCACCATTGCTCTGCTGATAAACATTTAACTTGTTGCCAATATTTAACAAATATACACTTTACATCACTTTCATCTGTGTAATTTTCCCCTTGCTCAAGTATTTCCATTTAGAAATTTAGTTCCTTCCTATGGGGAATAACTGGGCCATAGGTATGGGAACATTTAGTTCTTGGTTCATACATGTGAAATTAGTTTATCATAAAGCCTTTATACACATATTACGCACAACATGTAAGCTCAGGTCCAGAGCTATTTCAAAGGCAATGAGATCATGCCTCTGCCCTAATGATTTACCATTTAAAGGAAGAGAAAAGTGAATAAATATGAGATGTGATTGAAAAATATGGTGAATGTTAATTTTTTAAAAAAATTTATTACAGTAATGATATATTGTCATAGTCCTGTTCAAAATACTCTCTCTCTCACTAAAATACATTTATCCCATCATTCTTGCTACTTGTGAAGCAGTTCTGGAAGTCCTCTTCCGTGAGTGTCTTTAGTTGTGCTGTTGTGGCTGCTTTGAGGTCCTGACTGGACACAAAATGTTTACCTATATCTATCACGGTCATTTTGACTTTGAGGAAGAGCCGGAAGGTGTATGGCACCAGATCTTGTGAAGGACACACTGTAATACTTTTTTTGTTTTGGGGGTTTTTTTTTTTGGTACCGGGGATCGAACTCAGGACCTTACACTTGCAAGGCAGGCACGGTGCCACTGAGCTAAAACCCCGGCACCGACACACTATAACGTTTCTACAAGCCTGCCTTTCTGTTGGATGACACTCGGTGGCAGCAGTCATATTTTTGCCCACACCTCATAAAGACATTTGCGAAAGAGGGCTTCCTTCCAGAAGAGCAGAGAGTAGTGAGAATGATGAGATAAGGGAGGGGGGTATACTGAGGGGGATTCATGGCAATGGGCCTTTTTCTGTAATATTTTTTAATGGAAACATTCGCCGTATATTTTGATCATAGCATGTAAGCATGGTTTGCATTATGTGCCAGCACGGAGGTGGTGACATCTGACCTGAGTCTTGACAGAGGAGGGGTTTTACAGGCAAAGCGAGTGTGGTCCAGGCTGAGGGAATTTCATGTGTAAATGAAGGCTTTTACCATGTGAATAATCATCATGCAGACACTGAAAGACACTGGGAGCAGAGTAGGGGGAGGAATCTTGTGGTTCTGGGTTGTTAGCTATGGGGACCCAAACAACCAGTGGAGGGGTGTGCTTCCCCTCGGTGTTCACAGGATGCTCCATGGTGACCTGATCCTCCTTCCAACTGTTGAGACTTTGAATTGGAGTTTAATCTATTTTCTGATTCCCCAGGAGAGAGGAAATAATGATTTTGTCTTGAGAAATAAAAGAAGGGAGGCACTTATCTTTCCAGAAGAACATTAAGTTTGCCTCATAAGACTCCTATGTTCTCCCATTCATCTTACTAAGTAGGAAAAAACCCAAACAGCAAGGATGTCAGTGCCTAAATAGAGGAAGGCACATTTGAAAAGCCTCTGAACTTTCCCCAAGCAGAGGAACATGGTGGACTCGAGAGGCCAAAGACACACAATGAGCCCCAACATAGTCACCGTATGATCTCGTGTGAGTTACTTAACCCCTAGGCTCAGTTTCCTCATCAGGAAAACAGGGATAAAAGCAGTGCAGCTTCCTAGGGATATGAGGAGTTAGTAGCCAACTTCCACCAAGCTCAAGATGGCCAAGCAAGCCAATAACTAATAAATGGTGGTGATTGCTTCTGTCCTTTTCCTCATCAGCTTTTCTCAGCAAGGAAACTCAAACTACCTTGTCTTTACTTTTCTTAGTCCCCAAATCACAGACTTCTCTGTGGACAGGGATAATTTCATCTAAACACAAAGTTTGTAGCTGAGGAAAAAAAGCCACTTAGGGGCAGAGCTTGGCCCAAGATCTCACAGTGAATTATTGGAAAAGGCAGATGTTTGATTTCCAGTGTACCACCCCCTTCCTTGTAGGGGCCATTTTGGCTTCTAGGAGCTAAGAGCACAGGTAGGTGGCAGAGAAACCCTGGAAAGAAGGTCTTCAGGCAGATGACCAGCAGCCACATTTACATGGACAAGTGTGACCTGTATGGCACAGCTTTTGGCAGTGGATGTTCTGTGACTTTGGTATCTCTAATGACACATGGTGTCAACAGATGGAGAATCAGCAGCAGCAGATACAGGATTCCCAGAGGTCACTGCCACTGCAACCTCAGTTGGACAGGGCAAATGTAAAGGATGGCCACATCCAGGGGCTTCCCAGGGCTTGGGCAAAGTGCTGTGTCCTTTCCACATACTCCTACTCACTTCCGGCTCATTCTGTGTTCTTTCAAAGACATTATAAGAGAGACTCTCCTTCCTCAGGACTCTGTCACCAGAAAGGTAAACAATCTATATTTTAGGTTACTGGGAAGAGCTATCAGCCCTTACAATCCACTGTACCCGGAACACATGCAGGGTCTCCTGATCTTTCCATTCCTTTCTCTCTCTCTCTCTGAAGTGGTGTCCCTGAGTGTCCAGGGAAAGAGACACATCTGCCCCTGGAAAGTAACATCCATAGGTGAGCACATGGCAAGCTGACTCCGAGAGCCACCTTGGAGAACACCAAACTATAGATGATGTCCCTTCCTGCAGTCTAGCCCAACTCAGAAGTCAACTTTCCTCTCCAGTTTCATCCCTGTTCACCAACCCATAGGGACCACTGCAGTTTGAACTTGACTTGCAGTGCTGTTTGCTTAACTTGCTGCATTGGCAGCCTCATTTTGGGCTACTCCAAAGAGCACGCTGATCTGAGAGCAAGTGAGAGAGGTAGGTCTTAGCAAATTCAGAAATATCCAATTTCTGTTCTAGAGAAGGTCCCTCCACAGGGACCCACACTGTCTTCTGAAGGTCTGTGGTGGATGCCTGTGGTTAGGCAATAAGCAGAGCTCCTCCAGGCATGCACGATGCAGCCACAGCAACTGTAAAACAGGCACCTCAGGAAAAGTACTCTTTTACCCTGTATTTCCTCATTTATTAAGATAGAAACAAAAAAATTTAATTGTACTCTTTTTCTCAAAATTAGGTAAGGTTATTCAGCTTTCAGTGTGTTTTCTTTATATTTTCTATACCTTTCATGATTATAAAACACCAAGATATTGTAGAAAATATAAAAATAAAGATTTTTAAATTTAAACATTTAAATTATACAATATTCTGCCTCCTGGAGATAACCACTATTTAACACTGATGTTGTTTAAAAATTTTAAAAAAGATTTGCAATCATAACACCCATATAACTTTATATTTTGTTTTTTAAATTAGTATCAACATAAATACTTTCCCACATAATAAACTTAAGTATGATTTTTTAAAAGATAGAATCTCACTATGTTGGCCAGGCTGGCCCAGAAGTTGTGGGCTAAGGGATCCGCCCACCTCAGCCTCCCAACTAGCTGGGACCGAAGATGAAGGCCACCATGCCTGACTATCAAACATGATTTTGAATGGTTGCATAAGAATCAGTAATAGACTTTATCTGGCCAAGCCCTGCCAGATGTGGCTGCTACTCTTAGCTTTTCATAATTGGGACCAACATTGTGATGAATAGAAATCTTTGTGCCTGGCTTTGATTGTATTAGAGGAACTACTGGATCAATGGGTCCAAGTGCATACAAGTCTCTTGCTCACTCCTGCAAACTGACTTTTCTGCAGGGTGACACTGTGTTACTGGTGCTCTAAGAGTCTCAATCCTCAGCCATCACCCCTTTGCCTTTCCAGTTCTTTTAGTCAGGTTAAGGAGGACTTCTGTTATTTTATCGCATAACAGCTACTGACTTCAAAAGGCAGAGGGGGAATAACAAAGATTTTTGTCTTGAAAAGAGGTAGTAAGGCTGCTCTTCCCCGACTGAAAAGAAAGGAGGGATGGGGTTTCTATAAAAGTGAACTATGTCCTCACAGCAGTTATTTTAGGAGAGCAGAAAGGACCTAGTCCCTGAGTTAGGGAGAGAGGTGGGGGCCCTCAGAGTCGTACAAATCAGTCCAGGGAAAGAAGTGGTGATTCTTGCTCTAGGGAGAAAGGAGTATCTCAGAAGGACATGGCAACCACAAAGCCCATGTGCAGGCTGAACGCTTAAAACATTCACTTCTCCCGGGGAGGCAGCTTGGTAGCAGAGCACTTGCCAGGCATATGTGAGGCCCAAGGTTCAATCACCAGTACTGCCAAAAAAAAAAAAGGTAAAAAGTTAACTTCTATACAAAATTTAAACAATCAAAAAACATTTAAATAGGGCTGGGGATGTAGCCCAGTGCACAGGCCATAGGTTTACCCCCCAGTTCCCTTCCCCCAGAGCTTCAGCACTGCTGGAGGTGCTTGTCCACCACTGTCCACCACTGTCTTGGGTATGCTTAGATCTAGCCATCTTGGGGCAGTATGCAGCCCATTCCCTGTGGAAGGAAAGAAAGCAGAGAGATATGAACTACTGTACTTACATAGCTTGCTTGCAAATTCTCCCTAGGTTACATTTTGCAAATTATTTATACTTTATATAGAAGAGAGTTATTAAAAACCCATGCTGCAGTGACTTCATGGACATACTACACCTCTGGCTTTCCTGGTAGGCGTTACCCTAGTCGGCAAGAAGGCCCGGCGGTTCAGCTCTGTGAACTCTGGGCACATCCAGGAAGCCCTGGCTGGGGGCAGGAATATGCCTGGCTGCCAAGCCAAAAGCCTAACAAAGGCTGGTTTACACTTCCACGGGTGGTGTGAGAGTAGCTTTTACAAACATGATTTCACTGAGATGATAGAACCAGAAGAGATGGTCCACAGGCACGCACACACGCGCATGCGCGCACACACTCACTGCAGCTTTGTCCAAGCCCTCTGCCTTCTGGTCTCATGAGATGTAGGAATTGTCCCTGCCCGCCTCCTTCCACCTTTGCAGTCTCGTGGCAGACTCGTGGCGTGACGGAATACTTCCAGTTTTTAGGAACCTCCTCTGGACTCCACATCTCCTGCAGCTCTTACCCTACATCTCTGCACAAAGTGCTTTCCCCAGTTTCCCTTCCCTGATCACACGCTGTCTCCTCCCCTCTCCCCCAGCCTTTGTCCAACTCTCCAGCGCTCCGGGACCTGACTCCGCAGAGCGAAGGGACGACCCGGGCTCCACCTCCCCCACGCCACTCTCCACCTCAGGCCTCCGAGCTGCTCTCTCCCGTCTCCTCGTCTCCTCGGGTGATTCCTTCCCACACCGAGGGCCCAGGGCTCGTCTCTGGCCCCTTCTCTTCTCTCTTCACTCTCTCCCCAGGAGATCACAAAACTTCAGTCCCTACCATCTCCGCGCTGACAGCTCCACACATTCTTCTCCTGCCCAGACTTCCCTCCACGGCCTAGCACTAGGACGAAAGCTCTCCCTTCCCTTCCGGGGAGCCGTAGCTCAGTGAACAGCAGCGGCAACGCTCTTCCCACAGCCCCACAGCCCTGGTCGAAAGCTGGCAGTCACCCTAGATGCCCTTCCCCACCTCCTTCCCAGCACACCAAGCCCAGCAGCTGTTTTTGTTCACCGCAGACGCTCCCCCTTCCGTTCCAAGGCTGCACCACCGTCCCTCCATCTGCTCCATCCCGTCCATCCTGGGCAACGCCACACCCTTCTCCCTGCTCCCACGCTGCTGGCTGATCTTGTAAGACCGAGGGCCTTACCAAACGCTCCGAGGAGCTGACTATAGTGAAGCACACCCAGGAATCCCAGTGGTGCCTTCAGAATGTAAGACCAAGAGCCTTACCAAACACTCTGAGGAGCTGACTAGTGAAGCACACCCAGGAATCCCAGTGGTGCCTTCAGAATGTAAGACCAAGAGCCTTACCAAACGCTCCAAGGAGCTGGCTACAGCGAAGACCACCCGGGAAGGAACACACCAGCCAAGTTGGGAAACAGACCTTTATTAGTCTGGCCAGGCGGCACTCCCAAAGCAAAATAGCTTAGAGAGGCAACTGGCTCAGAATCCAGGCTGTTTTCATAGGGGGTTGAGGGGGAAGTTAACATATCAAAGAAAAGGGGACAAAGGTTAGTGGTCGACTGTCACATATTGATGGTTAGCAGACATCTGCAGCTTGTTCTAACAATTGTGGTGCCTGGAATATCAGTTCTGGATAAACAAA
>NW_004624731.1:1750962-1816128 GCF_000247695.1 Heterocephalus glaber
TAAAATGTACCAATAAAAGAATTATAAATAAATAAATAAATAAATAAAATGCATATTTTGTACATTTCTTTTTGTAGAAACTCCCATGAAGTGTTATTTTGTGGGGGAAATAGCCAACCCCCCTTGACAAACACACATTGTGTTTGTGGCCTGGTTCTCAAATACGAGCAAATGCAGTTCTCTGCTAGTGCGCCTACAGGGAGGCAGGGGTGACCCTTGTCCCTCAGGAGTGCATTTTGTTTACTTTGCTGTGTGTAGTGTGTACAAAGGACAGATGAGTCCTGTTACAGCATCTAGTCTTCCTAGATGTTAGAGGTTGCCAGAGTGTGACAGAAGTGGAGTTAGTAAACTAACAAATTTTGTACACTTTGTGTTAAGATTCATAAGAAAGCTATCGCTTCTCGGCCTTTTGGCTAAGATCAAGTGTAAGATTCATAAGAAAGAGTGTCTTCTGAAAATCTGACCATTTTAGCCCACTGCATTAGTGGAGAAGGGAAAGTTTCAAGACCAGAATGCTCTTATTTTCAAGACACTTTCAATTTGTAACTACAGTTACAGGTGTGCAGTTTATTCAAAACTGCTGTGTATCCAGTGGACAAACTGAGTACTCACTTGAAACATCTGGTCTGAAGCTCCCAATGCATGTAAATGTAGAGGTAGTAAAATATCACTCTGTCAATAGCTTTTTGCTGAAATTCCTGTGAAATGCTGTCTTTGGGGGATGGAGTGGTTAAACCACCCTTGTGAGCAGCATGGTGTCGGGCACTTGTGCAGCAGTTTGGAGGAGGTGGGGGAGCAGTTGCAAAGGTCCTGTGTTCGAGTGTTTGTACGTGGACACTTCTGGACCTCGTTTTTCTGTATGCTTTGGGGTTTTCTTTTGCTATGTATAAAGTGTACATAATAGGCAAATTAGTACAAATTTTGCAACACATAGGTGCTAGACATTAAAGAGGTTGCCAGTGTAAGACAAAGTAAGTAGTAAAGTCAGCACACTTTGTACACTCTGTGTTGCAATAGACAGAAAAGCTTGTCTTCTGTTCATGACCTTTGCTTTCCACCGTCTCTAACAGTATGTATACCCGTGCTTGTCCGCTAGGCTGAAGGTGGCAGGAAGGGAGTCAGGAGGGAATGGGTCATGGCCAAAATGGTCCTATTTAGAAGGTACCTCAGATTACAGCCATTGTGCATGTGCAGTTTTATTTATCAGCATGATAGCAGACAAGTTCTTACATGAAAAATCTAGTTCTGGAAGTGAAGAAGTGTTTGATATAGTCAGAACTAGTAGAATAACCCTTTCTTTAGCTTTCAAAACTGATACAAAATACTATGTTTGGAAATAGGGTGCTTAGAACACCTCTGCACAGTACAATGCCTGTAGTTGTTCATGGGCTGAGGGAGCTGGGAGGGGAGAAATGCAAAAGTGTTTTGTTAATGTACAGTAGAAAATTCCTGCTGATCCACTGTTCTTATGTTACACGCGTTTCATTAACTTTGCTATGCTGTGTATATTGTGTATGTCCTGGACCTATGAGTCTTAATTTTATAATATCTAGCTTCCAGATATTAAAGATGTTGCCAATGTATGACAAAAGTTGAGTTGGTAAACTAATACATTTTGTATACTTTGTGTAAAAATTCATAGAAAGTCTGTGTTCTGAAAAGGACTTTTAGAAGTGTCATTGTAAAATCAGGTTTGAGTGACACATGTGCCTATATCACATGTGACAGGAAGAGGAGGAATTGGAAGAAATGAAGGATTCCAGGCCAGAATGCTCCTGCACATGGAAGACACTCTCAGCTATGACCACCGTGACCTGTGTGTAGTTTACTCAGCACTACTGTCTATATCGTGGATGAATCTGAGTCCATATCTGAAACATCTAGTCTTTTCTAAATGTTTAGAAGTACACTAAGTATGCTAAAAGTAGAAGTAAATAACACATTTTGTAGATATTCATTTTTAAAAATTAATAATGAAATACTGTCTTTAAAAAATGGAATGATCAGGGCCGGGGATTTAACTCAGTGGCACCGAGCCTGCCTGGCAAGCGCAAGGTCCTGAGTTCAATCCCTGATACCAAAAAAAAAGAAAATGGAATGATCAGGCTGCTGATCTGAGCAGTAGATATATTTGTGCTGGTTCAGAGAGGAAGAAGAAAAAGAAAATGCAAAGGCCTCTGAGTCAATGTGGCTTTGGTGAAGCAAGACTGACTGCTGTCCCTATGACTATGAATTTGCTTTACTTTCCTGTGCATATAGCTGTATATAAAGGACAAAGGAGCCCTAATTTAGATCTCATCTTTCTAGAGGCTAAAGAGGCTGCCAGTGTATGACAGAAGTAGAATTAGTAAAACTAACGTGTTGAATACATTTTGTGCTAAAATTCAGTGGAAATAATGTTCTTAAAACCACTTAGGAAGTGCAATTCTTAAAGTCCCCTGCAAGTATTCCATATGCATATATCTGTTCCCTGGGTTAAAAAAGATGGAAAGGGGAAGGGTACCAGGCCAGTGTGTTCCTATTAGATGACACTTTAAAATTATAGCCTTAAGTATATGTGTGCAATTTAGCCAGTGCCACTATGCTTACAGGAAATTTAAGTTCTTGTTGGAAACATCTAGTCTCTGAATGTTTAAAGTTCACACATGTAAAACTCAAGGGCTACAGTAATGGCCTTTAAGTATTTTTTTTGACTTCACAGAAATGGTTGCATTTTGGGAACAGTTGGCCAGTATGCTGGCTGCTCACGGGGCGGGAGGGAGAGTGTAAGTAGAGGGAAGTATTCTTTGCCTGTTGAGTGAGTTCAGATTGTGCAGCCATTGCTCTGTATGTACATTTTATAGACATCTAAGGTATACAGCTAACGGTGCTACATACTGAGAAAAAGACTCAATGCCCAAGTTTTTTAGAAGGAGGAAATAACCCCTATAGAAATATACTTTGTTAGCTTTTAGGAAGAATAGTCTTCCAGAAGTGACCCTTGTTAAAGCCACCTCTTGGAGCTGGCTGTGGTCCTGAACTTGGCCACTGGGGTGGTGAAGAGGGACAGGGAGGGCCAGAGGAGAGCTTTTCCTTACATCTATCTCTGGAAGGTCATTTTAGTTTATGATCAAAGGCCTGCACGTACATTTTGGTAAAGTGCTTCAGCTTCTTTTCACAAGGTTCACACTCTCTTGCATGACACGTAAGCTTTACAGCTGTCCTGAGGAAACAACGTGGGATAAAAGCTAGAGGTAGTGAGATAGTGGACATGGAAATGTCTTTTGGTCATAATGGCAGAAAAGTTGCATCTTGGACTTGGAACTGTCCTTGCACCTCCTCTGGGCAGTGTGCATCAGGACCTGTCATGGAAGGAAGCACACAGAGAGGTGTGTTCAGCGGTCAGATTTACATTCTAGCAAGTGCTGTCAGCATGTGTGCTCTGGCTATGCTATAGGAACACACTAGGAGCTCCGTGGTACATGTGTTCTCGCTAAAATCCTAACAGTGCAGATTTGATAACTCAGAAACATGCTTGGCGTACTCTGTTGCTTTATGTCTCATTTTAAACTGAGCATTAAGGGAACGCAGTTTTTGAGTTGCAACTCTGCTAATACTTCTGTCTAGAGGCCTGTTGCCTTTTTAATCTTCAGTGAAATTTTTGGCCCCACAAAAGGCAAGATTACAATTTTTTTCTAAACAGATCAAGCTGGTATAGTGTGTTCTTGGTTATCAAAAATACTCTTGTAGCTTTGGGATTTTGAACTGGTGAATGTTAGAAAAGCATCATGGCACACTCTGTACAGCCCCAGTCACACAAAATGGCATGTTGTGTATATACCACAAGATCCAGAAGGATATGGGCAACTAAGCTGCTTATGACTGCAAATGACTGTTCTTTACTTCTTGTGCTTTTGTTTCCTGTAATGCACATATTAACTTTTTTTAAAAAAAAATAAAGATTATTTTTAAACAAAAAAATCAACTTTTGGTAATTTATCAGTCACCCTTGATGCCATGTGTATGTGTGTGTGCTTGCACACATACATATGGTACTGCAGTTGAACTCAAGGCCTTCTCACCGAGCTACATACCTGCTCTTTATTTTGAAATCCTGTGTGTGGATATAGGTTTTTTGTCTCTTTTTTGGGGGGTACCAGGGATTGAACTCGGGACCTTGCGCTTGTGAGGCCAGCAGCGGAACCACTGAGCTAAATCCCTGGTTCTGCTCTTTATGTTTTGAGACAAGTTATTGCTAAGTCACTAAATTACCCAGGCTGAGCTCCAACTTCAGATCGTCCTGTCTCAGCCTCCCAGAGTGCTGGGATCACAGGCTTGAGCCACCAGGCCTGGCCCCTTTTTTCCTAAATGTGGAGCCTCACCCAGAGCAGCAGCTCCAGTCCTTGAAGATAAGAGTCTTTGCACGCAGAAGTGAGGGCATCCTGCCAGCTCACCCCACTAGAGGGAGGGCAGCTCCCTGGGGTGTCCCCATCAGGAGTCAGGGTGTGTTCTCACCTCTCAGCTGAAGGTGACACCTATTACTGCCTGGAGACTTGGTGAGTCTATAGCCCCTGGCAGGAAATAGAAGCTCTCCCTCAGCCTATTTTCAAAGAAATGCAAACCCAGATGCCTGAAGATGGGTCACTGCCCAGCAGCATCGCCAAGCCATCCCCCAGTGTCCCCTGGAGGGGGACAGCTTTTCCATTTAGGTTTGCTTATTTTCTCCAGCAAGAATTCTGTGTCCTTCACCTGCCCATTGCCTGCCTGTCAAGACTGTTACTCTTATTGTTAGTTCCCACCTCAGGCCCCTGCACTGATCAGTGGGGAGGGAGGATTTCTTTTGCATAATTATCATTTGAATGCCACGTAGTTTGCCAGAGTCCTGGAGGAAGAGACACCAAAAGCCTAGTTTTAGGGATTTCACCATTCCTGGGAGAACAGACGTAAAAACGCCCCTCAGATCTGGGCCCTCGTTGTCAGCTGAGCAGGAGCTCTGGATTCTGGCACTGACCGCAGAGCTAGACTGAAAGGCTGAGTAGAAGTGAGGAAGAAATAAAGGGAGAACCCCGGTCCAGAGGAGGAGCTGTGCCTGAGTGGCCTTCGCCCGGCCACAGTTGGAAACTTGCTTCTGTGGCTGCAACACCAGGGGAGATTAATAGAGGGAGCTGTAAGTTACGGAGAGGTTGTCGTGGGAGCAAGGAGCACTTTAACTTCAAGACTAAATTACACAGGGGCTATCACCAGCCACCCAGGAATCCTGTGGAAGAGGAGCAGCAGGGGATCAGTCCAAGCAGGAACAAAGTTTAAAATTTAAAGAGAAGAGGGCAGAATACAGAAAAGGGAAACTTCCCTCCCTTCCTGCATCCTTGCCGAAGCCTCTCCCTGCTTCCAGTGCCCTGGGAAGGCAGAGGGGAGAAGGGTGCTGCCACAGACCACCCAAAGCAGGGCCCTCCCCAGAGATGAGAGGGAACTGAAGACTGGGAGAATCAGATCCTGGAAAAGAAAGAGTCTGAGCACTTGGAGGAGAGAGGGGGAAACATGGACGCACGGGAGGGAAGGAAGGAAGGAAGAGGACAGGTGGTCAGCACCACACACCCCAGTCAGGGTGACCCATGAAGGCTGGGCAGTGAGGACCCGGAGAAAGTAGGTCTGGGAGCATAATACCCACTCTGCAGTTTCTTTTGCCTCTGGAATTCTGGAGCAAGAGACGATGCAAACTCCTATTTATTTATTTGTTGTACTGGGTACTGAACTCTGGCCTTCACACTGAGCTACATCCCCAGTCCCTTTTTATTTTTTATTTTGAGAAAGGATCTTGCTAAATCACTAAGTTACCCAGGCTGGACTCGAACTTTCAATCCTCCTGCCTCAGCCTCCCAGTGAGCTGGGTTTACAGGTGTGCGCCTGGTCTGGTGGAAACTCTTGATCCCATGCAGGCCTGTTCTCCAGGCAGAGGTAGAAAAGCAGCCCAGACACACGCACTGCCGGGCCCTGGCTCAGACCCACGCTCCCCACACAAGCCCGGGGCTCTGCCTTCGCAGGCCATGATCTGCGGGACCTACCGCGGCCGCCGCAGAACCTTCCAGAGGTGCTGTACGTGGCCACCCTCTGGAGGACAGCCTGAGAGCACATCTGTCGGTGCGCACCGCTGAAGCAGGCCTATGGGGGTGGGGGAAGCTGAGCGCAGCTCCGAGTTCAGCGGGGCTGGGGTGCTCTGAGAGGTGAGCCGCTGAGACGCAGGGCGGTGCGGCCTGTGGCCTCCAGGGAGCTTCGGGCTCTCGAGCGTGGCAGCTCACTTGCCCCTGTGGAGCCTCTGCCGGGTCACCCTCCTCCTGTCTACTTGGGTCACTCTCGCTCTTCACACAAGGGCTTCCTGCTCAGAGAACCCTGTGCGTAAGCATCCTAGCCTGCGCTCTCCACGGCTCCCTCCCGTTAGTCTTCACCGCTGAGCTCACTTACCTGCATGTGCGCCGCACCCTGTCCCCGCGCCCTCACCGGATGTGCTGTCCTCTAGCAGCTAACCTTGGGATCTTGAGGGAATCCAGTTAGAAGGACAGTGAGGAGGGCCTGGGGAGTAGCAGGCATCAGAGAAGGAGAGGGGCTCCGCAGCCTGTTGGGCCTCGTAGGCCACTGAAACTTCGAAATTTACCCTGAAGAGTAGAATGGAAGCCTTCCCAGTGTGCTCAGCAGTGGCAGGGCGTGATCTGATTTATACAGAGATATATAACTTTAATGTGATCTAATTTCATTCCATTAAAATCATTCATTTAAAATGTACAGTTCAGGGCTGGGGATGTAGTTCAGCGGTGGAGCACTTGCCTAACATGTGAAGATCATGGATTCCATCCTCAGCACTGCACAAAAAGAAAGTTAATTGGATGATATATATTCTCAATTTGTGTGACCATCACAGTCAATTTTCAAACATTTTCATCACTTCAAAAGTAAGCTCTGCCCTTTAGCTATTACTCTAATCTTCTCATCCCTCCCTTCCCCAACCAGTTCTAAGTATCTACTGACCTACTTCCTGTTTGCATATGTTTGCCTGTTAGGGACATTTACTACAAATGGAGTCATGTAATACATGGCTTTCTGTGACTACTTTCTGTTATTTAGCTGAATGTCTTAGCATAATGTCTTAATCATGTTGCAGCATGTGTCAGTACTTCATTGCTTTTTTGGCAAAATCTGTTGTGTCCAAATATTCATATTCTAGATTTTATTTATCCATTTATCTGTTAATAGACCACTGAGCTGTTGTGAATAATGCTGCTATGAACTTTTATGTACAAATCTTTGAGCATACGTGTTTTCATTTGGAGGGTTATGCACCTAAGTGGAATTTCTGGGTCAGCTGGTAACTACTACATGTTAAACGTTTGTGAAGATCCTAGCCTGTTGTCTTGCACGGCCATAAAATTTTGCACTCCCACCAGCAGTGTGTGAGGATTTTTCTTCACATTCTTGCTACCACTTGTTATCTAATTTTTAAACATTCTATTTATTGTGGTTTGGGCGTGAAGTGTTCTCTCATTGTGGTTTTGATTTGCATTTCCCCGATAACTACTGATACCAAGCATCTTTTCATATGTTTAGTGGCCATATTTTCTCCATTCTCTGGGTTCTCCTTTTGGTTTCCTGATTCTGACCTTTGAAATTTTTAATTTGGATGAAGTCCAAGTTAGCTATTCTTTTTTCTTTTGTTGCTTGTGCTTTTGGTATCATTAAAGAACACATTACTAAATCCAAGGTCATGAAATTTCACACCTATGTTTTCTTAGAGTTTGTAGTTTGGGCTCTAACATTAACAACTTTGATCCCCTTTGATTTAGTCTTCCTGCACAATGTGCGAGAAAGGTCCAACCTCAGCTTCTTGCATGTAGTGATGGAGTCATCCCAATACCTGTGGAAAAGACTATTTTTCCTTTTGAATAGCCTTGGCAGCCTCATCAAATATCTACTAACCATAAGTTCTGTCCATCCATGTGTATGTCTGTCCTTGGGTTTGTACCACAGTGTCTCCATTGTTACTTTGTAGTTGTTTCTTGGGAATTCCCCAACTTTTTCTTTTCGATTTTTTCTTTCTTCTTTTGTTTTTAAAGATTTTTTTTTTTTTTATGATCTTTAGTCCTTTGAGCTTCCATTTAAATTTTAGGTTTAGCATGTCAATTTATACAAAGACAGGGTTCTGATAGGGCCTATATTGAATGTATAAATTAATTTGGGAAATATTGCAAGCCTAACAATATTAACTCTTCTGATCTACATTTGTTTAGATCTTCTTTAACTTCCTTCAACATTATTTTGTAGTTTTCAGAGTAAAATTTTTGTGCTTCCTTTATTAACTTTATTCCCAAATGCTTGATTTTTATTAATCCTATATTAGAAATAAAATTGTTTTGTCAATGTCATTTTTAGGGTGTTCATTGCCAAGTATATAGAAATAAAATTGATTTTTCTATATGCAATCTCAATGAACTCATTTCTTAGTTCCAGTAGTCTTTCAGTGAGCTTTTTAGAATTTTCCACATACTGTACAAGATCACATCATCTGAGAAGACAGTTTTACTTCTTCCTTTCCAAACTGAATGCTCCTTATTTCACTGTCATGTTCTTACTTAATTCATGTTTCAGCAAACTGACATTTTCAGAATTCTTCAGTGACACTGTTGAAAACACCAAGTCATGGTGAGAGTGGAGCAGGAGTCCAGGCAAGAAAGGACTGTGGTTTGGCCCAGGGTGCCAGCTGAAGAAGGGTCACCAAGCAGCTCAGGATGTTTCTCTTTAGCTCTTCTCTTCTTTGTTTCTTCTGTCTTTGTGGCCATCCTGGTAGTTTTTCTTTTAACCACATCCAACCACAAAGCCAGCACTAGCTTTCTGACAGTCCTCTTCTGGTAAAATTCTTAGCAAGCATTTCTGCATGAAGAAAGCAGAAGCTAGATTCAAGGCCGGAGAAGTCCAAGCCTGAACATCTGTCTGTGAGGAACAGACTCCGTGAGACAAGTGTGGCAGAGAAAGGTCTATTTTTATGACAGAGAGGAGAAGTGTCCCCTGCCAGGCTTAGAGAGGCTGCAGCTAAAGATAACCTCAGGCACCAGGAGCTATGTGCCCACTGGGAGTGGCCCTCGGAGCTCTGTATGTCACAGGATAACTTAAGCTTCTCCGATGTGCATCCACCCCAGACTTCCAGACCCCTCACCTTGGAGAGGGCCGCTGAACTAGGCTGCCACAGGATCCTCCTCTGCCTAAAGGTAGAACACTGCAAAACTAAATCCCTCTTGCCTACCCCAAATCAGATGTGCTCTCTCTCACTCTCTGCCGGCCCAGACCCTGGAGTTCTCCTCTGCGTGGCTGAGAGTCAAGGAAGGCTCCTGGGGCACTTGCAAAACCTACACAGGGAGAGACCCCTGCAACTTTGCATCTTCAATGTCCCACTTCCCTCACCTACAGCCAACACTGGTTCCAATCCCAGATCTGCCACTGACAGGCCTTGCTGATGGGAACAAGTGTCTGTTCTATCAGGGCCTCACTTTACTCATGTCAGAAATGGAAGTGGTGGATTTAGATCTGTGTTCCTTAATAACTAGTCCATGAACCCAGAGTGAGCCTTAAACCTTTCACAAATGTCCTAATTTCTCAAATCCGTAAGCCAATACCACACTGTAAGACCTTAACACATGAAGACGGAATGTAGCAGATGTGCTCGGGACCCTCCATAGGTCTCAGCCCTGCTGAGAGAAACCACAGCATCTTAGCACTGCCCTGCAGGGCCGCTCCAGCGGCTGCTGTAACTGCTCCTGCCCTGGCGGAAGTGACTGGTCCGTGGAAGGCCCAGAACCAGCTGTGCCAGACTACCCCTCTCACACTGGGGCACTGCAAAGACTCCCAGGGGACATCGCAGGCAGTCAGGTCAGACTAGAGCTTGATGGAAATGAAGGCCCCTGTGTGGGTGGAGGATGCTGGTTAGGAGGAGGAGGATGCAGAGTCACAGCAGAGAGTGAGTCCTGTGGCTCCCAAAAGATGAGGAACTTCCAGGGTGCTGAGAAGGGCAGGCTGTCCTCAGCTCCTGCTTGTCCTGGTTCCCTCTCAGGGCATGAGCTGTCCTTGCCTTCTGAGCTGTGATCTTACACACACCACAGCCAAAGGAGTGGGGGCTACAGCAAAGAGAAAGGACACCATTCAATAAATACAACGGATCCCTGTACTCAGTGAGAGACCCTGCCTCACACTGTAAAGAAAAATCTCAGAAGGATTAAAACAATGTTTAAGAAAGAGAATTAAAAGGATACATATTAGGCTGGGGATGTAGCTCAGTGGCACCAGGCCTGCCTGGCAACCTCAAGGTCCTGAGTTCAATACCCGGTACTGCAAAAAAAAAGGATACATGTTCTTTCTTTCCCCCACTTCCTGAAAAAATGAGTCTTCTTCCTGTTTCTGTCCTCTTTTCTCCCCATCCCCTTGTGTCCTTCTGTTGGAGGTGGTGGTGGTCACAAAGGTAGCAGCAGAGGGGTTAGGGAGCCAAGGAGGTGACATGTGAAGCGCAGAGCAGAAAGGCTGACTACATGAGCAACCATACGGAAGCTACTAAGTCACAGGCATCCCACTGACAGAAAAGGGAAGGGGAAAAGCTGGAAACTCCTGAGGAATTGGATCGGGAGTAGGGGTACTGGTGCAAACATAAAGTATATGCTCAGATATATAAATATAGCTGCATGGAGGGTACACGCACATGTGGACTTGCATACATGTCCTGCTGGCCAGGAGGGAGAGATCACAGCTTGGAAGATTTGAGGAATTTTCCAGGATTTCTACCTTCAGGGAGAAGCAAGCTCCTAGCTCCCTGTACACTGAAAAGGGCCCAAATCAACAATGCCACAGAAACTTCCGGCAAGCAGTACTCAGACTCTAGTTTCCAAATACCATCCCCCAATGCAAGACCCCTTGGAGAGAGAGTTAATTCCAAGGCTGCAGCAAGGAAATTAGAGAGCACTACTAGAGCACTGTCTTATGCCAGAAAGTAAAGAATTTGTCCAAAGACAAATTCCTTGACCTCAAGGACAGGTCTAAAGGAGACAGGAGCCAATTTGAACGGTGATCCTGCTGGCTAAGTCTGGAATGATTCAATAGCAAAATAATTACAATAATGGATTTAATCTTATAAATAAAATAGGACAACATACTAATTAGTTACAAACAGAAAAATGACCGGTAAATATGAAGAAAGTTGCCAGACACCAAACTGACCAGGTGATAAAGACTAGTATCACCAGTGGGGGGGTGGGTCTGGACAGCAGGCATCCTGTGTTCTGTTTGTTGGTTTGTTTGTTGGTTGGTTTTGAGACAGGGTCTTGCTATGTAGTGCAAGCTGGCTTCAAACTCACTATGTAGCCCAGGCTGGCCTTGAACTCACTGCAGTCCTCCTGCCTCAGCTCCCGAGTGCTGCGATTACAAGTGTGGGCCACCACACCAGGCAGGCATCCTGTGTTCTGAATTCCTAGTCCAGCCCCATCCTGAGAAGCATCGGTGGAAGCAGACTGACTCTCACCCTGCAGGCTGAGAGGCCTGCACTCTGCTGTTGTTCTGTCCCCAGAGATAGGCAGGACTTGGCTCCAGGCTCTTGCAGGCTGAGTGAGACTAGCGAGACTTAGCAATTAAGTGCGAAGTGTGATCTGGGCCAGGTAGAAAGAGAAATTATTGGACAAGGGAGAGCTGAACATAGATCTGTGCTGCTGCTTTCTGGTTTCTTGATTCGGAGGCCTGCACAATGATCTTTATGTGGGGAATGGGCACACTGAAGGTTTGGGGAATGCAAGGCATCCTGTTGCAAATGTACATGTTTATATATTTTAAACTTTATTTGACACATATGTATATTAGTCATTTTCAGTAGTACCCCCATGAAATAGATTCTATAGTTCTGTCTTCAGGTTTACCATCAGCTTTTTTCAATTTAACAAACTCTAACTTCCTAGAATTCTTTCTTGCAACTTTTTGCATAGCCCTCTGTTCTTGTTCTACAAAACAGAATATGTTCTGGATTCTTCTTCTACTTCTAAGCTTGCCCGTGGAATATTCCACAGGCACAGTACTTTGGGATAAGCCTCTGCCTTTGAACACTGTATCTTTTCTTGCAAGCCTGTGGGTCTTGTAGTATTGTAAGCCACTAGAAGCAGTAGTTTTCTTTCTGAGTGGGGTGAAGAGCCAGTGAATAGTTTTCAGCAAAGAAGACATGATAAAATTTGTTTTTTGAAAGATTTACCCTAGCTCCATTGAGAGTGACTATTAGGGGGTGGTGAAGGAGCAGAGTCCAGCTAGAAGGCTGAACAGTCACCCAGGTTTGCCCAGGGCTGAGACCCCTGCGATTGGACTTGTAGTACAAAAACTGGGAAAGCCTCACGGGAATGGGGATGAGCTGCTGACTCGGATTATGAGGTTATTTCAGAAGGTCCACGTGTGAAAGTGTTACCACCTGGGCCAGGTGGAGAAGCCCGATCCTGGATATATAATGAATAGGTTATAAGATACATGATGCATGGGATGTGTAGTGTAAGGAGAAGATTCCTGTGTTCATATATTGATACTGGGAGACTTGAATTACCATGTCAGGGGGATTTTGGAAGAGGGAGTCGGTGGATCAGGAGCTCAATTGTGGACTTGGTTAGCCTGAGGTGTCTAACAAAAGGAAGCACAAGTCTTAAGATCAGAGGAGGGGAGTTAGGACTCTGGTGTATATAGATGGAACCTACAAGGAAATTCAGGAAGTGTAGGTAAGGAGCATAGGAAGTTCCAAACTGATCCCTGGAGATTCCAGTATAAGGATGGTGGGTGGCTGGGGTTGGGGAGCAGCCAGTGGGGTCGGGCGTGAGGAGGAGGGCACCAAGTACAGCAGTGTTTCGAGCAAAAGGAGGGATCCCCTGGGCCAGCAGACAGGAGCCCTGAGCATTCTTTGGATTTGGTTACAAGGAAACCATTGCTGATTTTAATGACTGGGGAGACAGTCTGTGTCCTGTGAAGCCTGTGTCTCTAGGAAGGGGAGAGGGGCTGGGATCTGGGGCATAGGGAAGGAGCTGTCCCTGAGAGCAAACACTCACTTCATCCTAAGTGCAAGAAGCCAGAGCATCTTGGTACATTAGGCAATTGGTAGGTGGTGGGAACTCAAAACTCCTGAGTCTCCTAATTCTCAAGGAAGAAGGAATTGAGGTGGTTGAAGGATTTATGGAAGGTCTGAGAAGAGAGGGAACAGGAAGTCATTGTTAGGAGTGGGGCAGTGAGTAGAATGGGAAAAAAGAAGGCTAATTGCTGAGCAGCACTCTGGGTCAAGTGAGGTTTCAGTGGTCGGGCACTTAGAGAGACACCAGTCAGCACTTTCCAGCTTTCAGTTCCCTGAGTTCTTTCTGGGTGTGTTATTTTTTCTGTCCCTTCACCTTGGTCTTTCTCAATTTTGCTGTTGATTTTGCAGAAATGTGTGGCGGTCTGTGTGACCCTACCCTCCTGGGGCAGCAGGCAGTCTTCAAAGTTCCCGGCATAAGATAATAAATATCATCAGTGAGAGTCATCAAAAGCAAAGGAAAGAATATCAGAATGTCACCAGCAGCCCAGGGCCAAGAGGACAAAAAGCAGTCTCCAAAGTTCTAGGACTCTGAGCCCAGCTCAATCACCAGGACAGGGGTGGTAGTAGGATAAAAAACACCTTTTACAGGGCCAGGGATTCAGCTCAGTGGTTCCATCACCTGCTTTGCAAGCGCAAGGTCCCAAGTTTGGTCCCTGGTACCAAAAAAAAAAAAAAAAAAAGTATAGTATTTATAATGCATTCCAACAAAGTGAGACAATAAACAAGGAAAGACAAAGCGCAAGGACCCGAGTTCGATCCCCGGTACCCCCCCCCCAAAACCCAAGGAAAGACAGGACAGGAAATGGGGAGGCCATCTCAGAAGGGAATGGAGGGAAACTCCAGGTTAGAGGTGTACTTTTAATAACTTTTTTTTTTTTTGGTGCCAGGGATTGAACTCAGGACCTTGCACTTGCGAGGCAGGTGGCAGCACCACTGAGCTAAATCTCCAGCCCTTTAATAACTGTTAATTGTACACTTTACCTTCTGCATTTATCACTTTCACCACCAACTCTGTTTAAACAAATCTTTACTCAAATCATCAAACTTCTGAACACTACAACTTTCCACCCTTTCATCTCCCATATGGTTTGAAGTGGTGGAAAATATGTATGCTTAGTTCCTTTTTAATTTTTCACATCAGATCTCTTTTTTCGTATTATCAAAAGTATCTAAAACCAGGTGTAGTGCTGCACACCTGTAATCCCAGCACTCTGGGAAGCCGAGGCAGGAGGATCACAAGTTCAAACCCAGCCTGGAAAACTTGGCAACTTAAGAACTTGTCTCAATATGCAACATTTAAAAAGGCTGAGGATATAGCACAATGTGAAGGGTCTAAGTTCAATCCTTAGTAATGCAAATAATGATGATGATGATGATGATGATGATGATGATGATGATGATGATGATGATGATGTAGGGGAGAAGAAATTATTTTTATTCTAAATTCTGGGCTAGAATCCTGTAACAAAAGAGAAATTAACAAGAAAAAAAATCAGAAGTTTATTAACATATACATTCAAACGTACATGAGAGAAAAACCTAGGGACAGTAACTCTCAAAGAGGTGGCTTAGAACTCCGACAACACGGATAAAGAACAATAAGGGTAGTGACAAGACAGGAAAAGAGCGTGTCTTCCGGGTGGTACAGGTCGTCAGAGTCCTCTGGCGCCCTCTGCAGGCCATAGGGGTGTGGCGATGTCTTCGCTGCTTTTCCTCCCGGAAGAGGGAAGAAAGAAATCTTGTGTGTTCCTTCCCAATTGACTTTAGCTCAAAGTAATCCTTGTGCTGAAGTGGCACATCTCGGGGTGGCACAGTCTTCTACCATCCGGTCATAAACGCATCAGTACAGTCTCCTATGTGGTCTCTTTTTTCCATCTCCCCCTCTAATCCAATTAGCATGCATGGGAGAGAAAGAGAATGAATGAGCTTTTCCTAGGCAGTAACATTGACAGAGCAGAAAGTTTAAAATCCAGCATCAAGCTGAGCATGGTGGCTCATGCCTGTAATCTCAGCACTCTGGGAGGCCAAGGCAGAAGGATGGAAAGTTCGGGTCCACCCTGGTCACCTTAGCAACTTAGCAAGAGCCTGTCTTGAAACAGAAAATAAAGAAGGGCTGGGGATGTGGCCCAGAACCAAGGCCTCGTGTAGCAGGAAGCTGTGGTGAGCAGCTGGTGGGAGGTTCTGTCACCCTGGTCAGGGCAGGGTCCGCCTGTGGGGCGAGGTCTCCACCATGGAGCACCCCACGGAAGAACGAGCCCCTTTGAGCCGCCCCTCCCCCACTGTCTCACTTTCCCACCCTTCCCTCCTCCCTCCGTTTATCCCACAGTAGTAGACAGGTCAGGAGTCAGCAGGTAAAGAGAACAAGAGGGGTGGAGAGAAGAAACAGTGAAGAGGCCTGAGGACACCGCCCGCCGCCCTGCTGCGGGCAAAATCTGCCCCAAATGTTCGTGTGCGGAAGACTTAACTCTTCACTGTGTCAGTGTTGAGAGGTGGGTCCGTGGGAGGTGTTTGGGTCATGGGGCCGAGGTCTCCTGAACCCCACGAAACCTTTCCGGGGGAGGGGGGTAGCTGGCAAGGGAATTTGGCCCCCAGTTTTGGGTTTTTTGGTACCGGGGATCGAACTCAGGTCCTTGCGCTTTCAAGACAGACGATGGAACCACTGAGCTAAATCCCCAGCCCCCGGCCCCTCTTTTTTCTTCCCCATCTTTTTTTCTCTTGTGTTATGATCCAGCCAGATGCAGCCCCTGATCTTCCAGCCTACAGAACTATGCGGTGAAACAAGCCTCTATTCTTTACAAATGCTCCAGTCTCCAGGATTCTGTTACAGAAAGAGGAAAGGGATTAAGACACGCACTGAGTTTCCCAGCTGTGAGCCAAGGCAGCCATCCTCGTCCCCACAGCTCCACGTGTCTGCCTGCCTGCTCTATGAGGTGGCCTCCGAGTGTCCTGACCCCCCCAGGGTCAAAGGTCAGGGAATGGGCAGGGACCAGGGTAAGGATCAGGAAGGGGACTGCACGCCTGCTACTCCCTAAAGCATTGCTCCCAGAGATTGGCGCACCCACAAGCCTGGCTGGCTCTTGGGAGGTGGGATGAAGTTTCTTTGAGAAGTCCCACAGGCCACAGCTCTGCAGTGACAACACAGGCACTTTGCAGCCTGTTCCTCACGTCCCATTCTGTCTGTGACTGAGAAGATCTCCTCTGCGAGTCCCACTGACCCTCCAGGCAGCCCTGATGGGCAAGTCCTTTTCATATGTTTGTCTCCATCCAAAGCCCCCAGGACCCAGTATTCTCTACCCAAACCTCCCAGCTCACCAGCAGCCCTTTCGGTTCTCATCTAAGGGGACGATTCCGCCAAGGTGTACACTGTAGACCTGGGGAAGAGAAGAGAGGACTCTGGACCTGCTGCCTGAGGCTTCTGCACATACCCTTCCCTGAGCAGGACCTGCAGGGGACAGGAAGAGAAGAGAGATGGCGCCAGGGCCCGCTTATTTTCTTGCCTCTGTCTATAAATGTTACAGGCAAGAGGCTTCCCCAGCAGATGGTAAGATTTGGAAGTGGGTATAATTCCCAGAAAATCCTATTCCTTCTGGGGACACCGAGGAGAGAAGGAGAGAGTGCTATGAGACTGAGTTGGGGACACAGGCAGGGCAGGTGGGACCACTGCACAGGGCACTGAGTGCCTTGGCAGAGACGCTAGTCTCATACCAGGGGAGCAGGAAGCCCTGTGGGGGCAGGGAAGACTGGCATTTTAGAGAGGTCTTCCGCGACTCCACAACTGGGGGGTGGAGGGGCTCAAGCTTCGATGCTAGAGGAAGGGTTGAGGTGCTAATGAGATGGTGTGAGATGAGACCAGAAAAGCCATCGTTGTTAACGCATGCAGTGTACTTGCAGATAATGCTCAAAGAGCGCAGCTCCTGGAGACTGGTGACCTATCACAGCTCCCTGCTTGTCAGCCAGTGAATTACTGCCTGCTTTCCCAGGTGGACAGTGAATCCCATGACATCACAGCCTGGGTCTGCCCTGTACCCTACCTACATCCCCCGCTCCCATCAAAGAGCCCAGCAGAGTCAGCGCCCATCAGTATCCACTTCATGGACTGTATCTCCATCGCTGCATAACAAGCCACACATGAGTAAGTGACTCGAAGCAAGGCACTTCTTTTGCTCCCAGTTCTGCTCAGCAGCAGGCTGGCTTTGCTCCCCGTGGTGTCAGCTGGGACAGCTCTGCTTTAGATGGGCCTCGTTGGCGGCTGGCAGCTGACCCTGGCATGTTGGAGTGGTGTTGGCACCACATTATAAGGAGAACGTGTATGATGGTCATGATCAGAGCAGCAGTCTTTGGGACATACATCTCTGTAATCAGACCCCATCCCCACACACGCATGGGTGACCAAACACTGCCACTTTGTGGTGGACCCAGTGTTTGAACTCACGTTCAGTTAGGTACATTTTGCTCAAGGAGGAAGGGGTATCTGTCATACATTCTCAAAACGCTGGGATAAACACTGGTGCAGGGATAAAGCTTCATACTTTGGAGAGCGTGCTGACAGTTATGAAGGTAATCCACATGCTTGTGTCACCTGCTTCTTCAACTAAAATGTGGACTCCATGAAGAGATTTTATTTTTTTGAAGGATTTTATAGGTACATATATCTGCATAAACTATAACAGGCACATGTATTAACTCCACTGCTTAGCCCAGAGTCCTGCACATAGTAGGTGTACATAGAATTCTTGTAGAATAAAATAAATGGACCACCCGCTTGGTCCTGCAAGGTGGAGAGGTGCTACCACCTGCTGGGCACTTGGGGCACTGCCAGCCATTTCAAGTTCATTTCTCCCTCCACCTTTGCAACTTTGTGCTCCTGCCAGTGCTCAGCCCTCTCCTGCCTGTTTTGTTCCCTCCACCTCTCTGTGGCTGCTCTGGCCAAACGCCAGCTCTGTGCACCACTGGCTCCTGTTGTGCTCTCCCCTCCTGAGTAGTTTCTTCTCTCAGTACCTTCCATCACTTGTGTCCAGTTTCCCCGCTGCCCCTCTGGCTTCTACTCCTCTGCTGCCATTTCTCTGATGCCCCCCTTCTCCGCACTGCCCCAGGGAGAGTCTCCCCTCCCAGCCTCAGCTCCCATCTGGAAACAGCCCAGTCTTCTCAGAGTTCCAAGTCGACCCTCATGAGGCCCCCTGCAGACCACAGTACCTGGAAGACCCTGGGACTGGCTGCGGTCCTGTCCACAGACAGCTTGTCATGTCCTGCTGACCCCCCTGACTGCCCTGCTCAGGGAACAGCACCCCATCTTCTTGCTCCCCGTGCAGACCTCCGGGTTATCTATAGACCCTGCTGAATCCCCACTCACCAGACATTTGCCAAGACCTGCTCCCTACCTGTTCTGTGACCAAAGTGCTGGGGACAGAGATGAGACCTCTTGACCTCTGAGACTCCTGTCTGCACACCCTTCTGTCCACCCTGTGTCAGCCTGATTTCCCACCTTCTTGTCTTTATTTAAACTCTGCTTCTGACTAAGTGCTGTTCCCCACTGTGCCTGCCTACCGAGGCTGCTGCTGTGAAAAGATACCAGACCGGATGGCTTTATGTTCCCAGTCCTGGAGGTGATGGCAGGGTCAGTTTCTGGGGAGGCCTCTCTCCCTGCCTTGCAGTTGGCTGCCTTCTTGCTGTGATCTCACATGGCCTTTTCCGTGAGCACACACAGCCCTGACATCTCCTCTTCTTGTAAGGATGCCAGTCCCATTTGCTTAGAATCTGCCCTTATGCCCTGGTTTAACCTTAGTTACCTCTTTAAAGGCCTCTTTCCAAATATAATCACATTCAAGTACTGGGCCTCAGCACACAACTCTGGAGGAATACAATTTAGTCCACAATACCCACCATCTGCATCCATCAAGGAGCTGATCCAGGAGCCCTGGCTCACAGGATACATCTTACATACATACATCTCCTTGCTGAGCCCTCCAACACCAGGCTGGTACCTCTGTCCTCACCGGGTCAGCTCCCACTGGATTACGGAATCATCCATCCCAGGGCTGGCTCCCAGAGGGCATCAACAAGGGTCAGTGTTACTATGCTATATGTCCAGATGTCCCCCTAAAACCTCATCACAGGGGGCTCTTTGGAAGGTGACTGGATTACAGGGGCTCATAGCTGACACACAGTTAGGAGGTGGGGCCTGGTCTGAAGAGGCGGTCACTGTGGGCATGACCCGGAATATTGTATCTCCTTCTCAGTTCTTCCTTGTACTTTCTGCTTCCTGGCCACCCTGAGGTGAGCAGCTTTCCTCCACTGTGCCCCTCTGCCCTGGAGCCAGCCAACTGTGGACTGAAACATGAGCCAAATAAACCCCTGGCGGGAGGCATCTTGTGACAGCCATGAGAAACATAACTAAGACAGGTACAGAGGAGCAGGGAGGCTGGAAAGGTCAAATGCAGGGCTCTGAACCCCAAAGATGTGGCTTACACTGCCAGCCACTCACTGCCTAGCCACAAGTGCTCTGGGCCCCCTAGACTGGGTCCTCCAGACTGGTGACAGTTCTCTAACCCCATAGACTCAGGGACAGCCAGCTCCCAGCTTTCAATCCCTCCCGGGCACTGCAGAGTTGGTACGACTTCAAGATGGCTAGACCAACACAGCAAATTCCCTCCCCATCACCTCCTCCATCTCAAAGTATCCAAGAGGATAGAGGGCCACCAGCCACTCTGACTAGGGACTAGGAAACCTGAGCTCTAGTCCTTGCTGTGAGTGTCACCACTATATTACTTTAACATGTCAACTTAGCTTCTCTGAGCCTCTGTTTTCCAGCCTATAAAGTGAGCACACAAAGACCTCCATCACAGGGCTTCTCAGAGACTGTCTGAGATCAGACATGGATAGTAGGAGCTCAGAGAATTGGGGTTGGGTGTTAATTAAGAGGGAATTGAGGGGCCGGGGATTTAGCTCAGTGGTTCCACTGCCTGTCTCGAAAGCCCAAGGTCCTGAGTCCAAAAGGGGGGGGGGGATTAAAGTGAGGCATAGTGGCATATGCCTATAATCCCAGCACTCAGAGGCTGAGGCAGGAGGATCACCATGAGTTCAAGGTGAGCCTGGGCTACATAGTGAGACCCTGTCTCAAAAAACCAAAAAAAAAAATTTTAAGGGGAGGGAGGTTAAACACTGGCAGATCTGGGAAAGGTGTTTGAAGCCTAGAAAAGTACATCATATTAGCACTGTTTGATTCCCTTTGGCTGTTGACCATAGCCAAATTATATTTCTTTGCTTGGTCTCAGTTTCTTCAACTGTAATTAAGAATTTTAGACCCGGAGAGGCCTTCAAATGCCACTGACTGTTACTTTTACACATTTCAGAGACCGGGAAAATGAAGCACTGTGGAGAAGTCAGGGTGGAGCTGGACCAGGACCTGGGACCCTTCTCATCTGGCCCCAGAGCCTGGCCACAGATGTACGAGCCACTTGCCCATCCCACACACCTCCCCTGAATTCACCCTTTAAATCTGTGCTCTCCAATAGAGTCACCATGAGCCACATGTGGCTACTGGGCCTTTGAAATGTGACACATGTAAAAAACAAAAAATTTGAGAACTGCTTTTCTCATCTTATTTAGCATCAATCTCTCAAAAATTCACACTCAGTTATTGGAAAAGTAGCAAAATATATTTGGGCAACTTGGGTATCTACTCCTTCCACTGTAACTTTTATTAAAGTTAAAAACAAATCAAAAGTTTCTGATGAAAAGACACTGTCTAGAGACGTATGGTAAATGTAAAATACTTACCAGATTTTGAAGATTCAATTCAAAATATCTCATAATAATTTTGATATTGATTCATGGACACATGGCGAGAGCTTGGAAATTTGAGTCTGCCATGGCTTGGATCTTAAATCTTCCCAAGGGCTTCACTCTTGAGGCGGTACACTTGGAGGTGGTGGGCTGGGTGGGGGGTCCCCCAGGAGGGATGGCAGCCCTCTCCCTCTGAGCGTTCTGACTCATGATATAATTGCTTTGCTGGCCCATAAGCTCCGCTGTGATGTGTAAAACACCTGAGGTGGTTGTTTTTAAAGAGAAAAGGTTTATCATGGCTCACACTCTGGAATTTCATCACAGACTCCAAACAATGGGTCAATTGATCATGCCCTGGAAGCTCACTGCTGTGTCACCATAAACCTTGTCCCTTCACAAATAATTATCCAGGCATTTATTATAGTTTAGAAAGCTGAAAAATACAGGGTCAAATAAAATCTTATTAAAATTCATTTCACATCTTTCTTTTGATTTTTTTAAATGTGACTACTAAAATATTTTAAATGACTGCTATCCAAATTATTTGGCTCTCATTATTTATATGGCTCACATTGTTTTTCTACTGCACAGCGCCACTCTAAGCCTTCAAAGCACCTCCATGATGCAGGACTGTTATTACTGTCCTCCTCTCACAGATGGAGGAATGGAAGTGAGGCTGCCTGTGTCGCTCCCTCCTCCTGGAGTCACTGGGAGCTTCAGTGGAGAATGCTTGTAAAAGACAGCTTCCTTCCTCAAACACTTGCATCCATCTCCCTAAGGGGCAGACAAAAAGTACAGCAGAGCTGGCCCTTCCACAAGCAACATCCACTCCACAGGAGCGAGGGTGGACAGGGCCCCAGTGAGAGCAAACCCCGGGTGCATCACCAAGTGGGGTTTATCGCTGGATGAAAAGATGACTTAACATACAAGAATCGATTAATGTGATGTGTCACAGTAACATAATAAGGATGAAATCACATGAGCATCTCAGCAGATGCAGAAAATGTGTTTGACAAAAGTCAACACTGATTCATGACGGAAACCCTCGATGACCTGGGAATAGGAGAGTAGAGCCACATAATGAAGCCCATGTATGAAGAATTCCCCGCTCCCATCATAATTAATGGGGTTTTAAAAATCTGAAAACCTCTCTGAAATCAGGAACAGGGCAAAGATACCCACGGTCACCACTTCTATGTAAGTCACATCCAGAGCAGTCAGCAAGAACAGGAAGTGAAAGGCACCTAAGTCATAGACGTACAATGGTCCTTGTTTGCAGAGAAAATATGATCGCTTAACAGTGTGCCTTGAATTGTCTTATGCGCTGTATATGTTTTCTGCCATATTAATCTGTAGTATGATAATTAACTTTATAAGGACTTATAAATAAATGAATCTGATGCTGGCCAAAAAAAGGAGGTAGAGAGGAAAGGGAAAAAAAGAATTGAGATGTGTTATGTACATATACGAATTCCCCCACAATGAATGTAATCGTTATGTACTGCAAACATGCACTAATAAAAATGGAAAAATTTTAAAATAAAAAGTGATTCTTACATATAGGAAACCCTCTAAATAGTCCATTTTTATAAAGCTGTTATAACTAACAAACAATTCAGTAAAGTTATAGAATGTAAAATCAACATACAACAGTTAAGTGTGAATTAATGTGGGTCAGTTAAAAATAAAAATATTGTTTTAAAAATCAGTTGTGTTTCTCCACGCTAACCCTGAACTGTCTGAAAAGGAAATTAGGAGCTCGTGCTCCAGGTGCTCAGAGTAACTCCTTCCCCTGGCTCTTTCCCCAACTCCCTCAACCAGGTCCTGGGATCTTCTCCCAGTTAAGTCACTTGCATTCAAATGCCAGTCTCAGGTTCTGCTCTTGCAAGATTACAAACTAATGCATTAAGGTACAGAAGGTTGAAAGGCTCTTGGAGGTCAATAAATAGTATCAGCCTCGGGCAATTTGACCCCAGCCTGACACTAAGCCATCCTGCACTGCCTCTCAGGCAGGAGTACAGCCCTGCTCACCACCTCCGAAGGAGAGTGGGCACACTGCCCTCTCCTCTGCCCACCCCAGAGTGAGCCAGACAGAAAATCCCTTCTCTGGATTCAGATGATTCTTTGATATCAGGAGCCCAAGCAGACCTGCCCCTTGTATGCCTGAAACAGACCTAGTGTGGCCTGCCCAAGCTGTCCCCTGCCACCCGTGTCTGCCTGTCAGCCAGAGAAGCCAAGACTGCCAGCCAGAGCCTTGGAGGACATTCACCTTTGGACCAAGGGGTCACACTGGCACCAGGGACTTGGAGGGGCTGAGGTCCAGGGAAAACTTGTTGAGCTGATTTATTTGTTCAGCTGTCTGGGCACTGTTTCAAACACATACCATGTATTTGTATCTATACTCTATTTACATCTACATCTACATCCAAATCTATATCCATCTCTATGTACGTAATACATACACATATACATATATACATATATGTATACACACGCACATGTGTGTACGTGTGTATGTATAGGAGCTAAGAAATTTGCCAGGGTTCACACAGATAGTAAGTGTCACATGTAGAATTCAAACTCAGGCAGTCTGGCTCCTAATCATTCCTGGATCTGTTGCCAGCTAGATTAAATTCCTCCTTAAAGCGCAAGGGGGCTCAGGCATGCAGCTCCACCCAGTCCCAACCTGCCAGCTCCTGCCTAGAGGGAGGAGCTGGCAAGGTAAGGTGCAGCCTCAGGAGGAGGGACTGTAATCTGGAAAGACGTTGATATAGGAGGTGGGGTGTGGCAAAACTGGCTGGAGAAGTGGGCCAGACCTGTCGAGTTAAAGATGCCAGGAGGGCCGGGGATTTAGCTCAGCGGTTTCGACGCCTGCTGCGCAAGCCCAAGGACCAGAGTTCGATCCCCGGTACCTAAGTAAATAAATAAATAAATAAATAAGAGAAGCCAGGGCCGAGCCAGGTGATTCTCCAGATACCATGTGTAGAGCCTTCTCGGAGGCTCCCATGAGATGTGGATGGCATAAAGGACACCAGATCCACCAGGAGCCCGCTAAGGTGCTCCTCACAGTGGCCCACCCTGGGTCTCCTAGACTCAGGGTGCACTTTTATTTTTGCTTTTATCTTTTCTTTCTTTCTTTTTTTTTTTGGTACCAGGGATCAAACTCCGGTCCTTGCACTTACGGGGCAGGCGGCGGAACCACTGAGCTAAATCTCCTGCCCCCTGCTTTTATCTTTTCTTTTCTTCTTCTCTTAGTCCTTCGCCCCTCACCTTTGTTTTTTATTTGTTTGTTTGTTTTTGTACCTGGGATCGAACTCAGGACCTTGAGCTTGCAAGGCAGGTGCGGTGCCACTGAGCTAAATCCCTGGCCTGAACTCTCACCTTTGAAATAAACTTTTGGCACCATTTTTAGCTTGTCTCATCCAGTTGTTGCTAGAGACAAGAGGGACCTGGAATGCTTTTGTTTGACGAACCATTTTTAAAGGCACTGCCCAACAGCAATTTCCCCTCCCCTTTACCACTCCCTCAACACCTCTCCCTCTGTTTTTTGGTGGGTTTTTTTTGGTATTGGGGATCGAACCCGGGTCCTTGGGCTTGTGCAGCAGGCAGTGAAACCACTGAGCTAAATCCCCAGCCCCTCCCTCTGCTTTTTCACAAAGATCGATTCATCAGTTCAACCTCGGTGTACTGAATTATTCCCAACCTCACTCCTCAGAAGGGCCCAAGGAGGTAGATGACCAGATCTCACCACCTGAAAGACAGCTGAAGTGCACCCGGGGCCTGAAATGTCCCGGTGCAGACGCAGCCAGTGAGGCCTCCCTGACGACCCAGCCTTGGCTGACTGCAGACATAAACGGAATTTAAACTCTACTAATCAGAAGCAGCTGATAACAAGGGCCTTCACAACTGGTTATAGAGCAGATAAGGATGTTTTCTTTGCTTTCTGCTGTGTTGGTCCTGTAAAACTTTCCCCTTGAGCTCCATTTCTGATTTGGAGCTGCCTGATTTGCCTTTTTTTTTTTTTCTTGGTTTTTGTTTTTTTGGTACTGGGGATCAAACTCAGGACCTTGTGCTTGCAAGGCAGGCGCGGCGCCACTGACGTAAATCCTCCCGCCCGACTTTGGCTTATTGTTTATTTTTTTATTATTTTTAATTTTTATTTTTGGCTTATTTTTTAACATTACCAAAGAACAGGGGCCGGAGATTTAGCTCAGTGGGGCCACCACCTGCCTCGCAAGCTCAAAGTCCCGAGTTTGATTGATCTCCAGTACGGGACGGGGTGGGGTGGGGGGCGTGGTTGGGCAGCACATATACTAAAACATTACCAAAGAATGCTGATAAATAATGCCCTGTTTGCTGCCTCAGCAGCTTCATACCTGACACCTTGATAATGCGACACTATTAGATCACCACATATAGAGCAACCCCAACCGATCCTGGTTTTTCTAGAACTTACCCAGTTTTAAAACTGAAAGTCCAAAAAAAAAAGCTGAAAGTCCAATAGACCCTGTCTCAAAAAACAAAACCAAAGAATGTGGCCTGAAAACACTATGTGCAGTGTAATAGACATTCTTCCTTAGAACCCTGGCTTTTGAACTAATTTTATTTTATTTTATATTTTTTAGGTACTGGGGATTGAACTCTGGTCCTTGCGCTTGCGCAGCAGGTGGCAAAGCCACTGAGCTAAATCCCCAGCCCCAAAACATGTTCTTTCTCAATGCTTTTTTTTTTTTGGTACCGGGGATCGAACTCCGGTCCTTGTGCTTGTAGGGCAGGCAGCAGAACCACTGAGCTAAATCCCTCGCCCCTTGAACTAATTTTAAGTGAAGTTAAATAATATATAACAATGTCTGAAGACACAAGAGACATGTAGGGTTATTTCTTCAGATAGAGTCATATAAATAAAACTGAAAGTCGGGCCTGGATTTAGCTCAGTGGTGCCGCCACCTGCCTCAAAAGCGCAAAGTCTTGAGTTCCATCTCCGGTACCAAAAAAAAAAAAAAAACCCCTGAAAGTCTGAGCCCAGGATATAGCTCAGTAGTGCAGCACCTGCCTGGCAAATTCGAGGCCCTGAGTTCAATTCCCAGTACCAAACAAAACAAAACAAAACTGAAAGTCCCTTGTTCTGGGGAACTCTTCTGAGACAGCTGAGATGATTTAGTCATTCTCATTCCATAGGATGCAAGCCGTAAAGTCTTTTTGCTGGAAACCTAGAGATTTGGCTTGGAGCTTTCTGTTAGCAAAGACAAAAAGAGAAGCACTGTACATAAAAGTTTTAGTGTCTATAATAGCATTATCCTGCAGAAACTTCTGCAGTGATGGAAATCTGAACTGTCCAATATAGTAGTTTCTAGCCACACATCTCTACAGAACACCTAAAATGTGGTAGTATAACAGAGGAACAGACTATTTCATTTTACTTCGGTATTATTTAAATAGCCTCTGCTGTGAATTCGAGGCCAGCCTGGGCTACACAATGAGTTCAAGGCCAGGCTGAACCACATAGTGAGACTCTGTTTCAAAAAAATAAATAAACAGGGGCCAGGGATTTAGCTCAGTGGTGCCGACGATGCCTGCCTCGAAAGCACAAGGTCCTGAGTTTGATCCCTGGTACCTAAATAAACAAACAAATGAATAAATAAATAGGGCTGGGGATGTAGCTCAGTGGTACCACACCTGCCTGGCAAGAGCAAGGTCCTGAGTTCAATCCCTGGTGAAAAAAGGAAGGAAGGAAGGAAGGAAGGAAGGAAGAAAAGAAAAAGAAAGAGAAAATTTTTTTAACAACCCCAATTGGTTAATGGCAACTGCATTAGACAGCACAGGTGTATTAGATAAAAACCAACAAGGTGCTCAGGAAGAAGCTTAATGTCAAGGCCTGAATTTCTCCTAAGACTTAGCACACTTGAGGCAAATATAATAGTGCATTTGTCATATATATATATATATATATATATAGTGCCATATATAAAAGCAAGGGCTTCTATAGCAGTGCCACATGCTAACGATCAAGAGCCCTTTTCAAAGGTTCATTCACTCAGTTCTCAGTTATCCTACAAGGTAGGATAACTTTCAGATAGGCACTTTCACCATCCCCGGGGATAAGGCCCCTCCCGGATCCTGAGAGAGACCAAAGGAGAGCAGATCTCCCACCCTTCCTAGGTGGAGCTGGAGCCCAGGGAGCCGTCGTGAGGTAGAAAAGAGCAGGAAAGAGGGAAGAGGAGAGGGCCTCTGGAGGCCCCCGCCGCCACCCCAAGACTGACAGCACTTGACTCCATGGAAAAACTGAGCAATGACTGGCACTAGAGTGCATCTGGGGCGTCAGAAGTAAGACTTTGTCTGCCAGGTCACAGGGTATCCCTGTACCCGCTTAGACGTGGAGCCTGGACCCACCCAGGAAGCCTCTTCCGTATGAGCTGTGGGTGTTCCCCAACTTCCCTCCATACCGGTCCAAGTGCCCGCATCTCTGAAGCCCACCAGGTCCCTCAGGCTCTTCCAGGGAGCAAAAGAGGAGGCAAATGTGATACCCCTACCTCACTGCCACCCTCGTCTGTGACTGAGCAGCTGATGACTCCAGAGTCAGAAATAGCCCCGAAGTCAGCTCCCTTGTGCCACATTCCTCTCCTCTCCATTCCCAGAGAGTCTAGGCCCTGAGTCACAGGGAAGAGTCCAGAAGTGGACAAGGACCTAGAGAATAGTGTGGAAACTAGGGCCCTCTTGAGGAGCTGGGGGCGGTTATTCAGAAATTCCCCAACCCTTCTCTCTGGAATGAAGACAGGGGAATGAGGAGGGAGGAAGGCTGGGCTCCTCTCAGAGGGCTCTGACCCCACACGATGGTGTACATGGCATCCACACAAGAAACCAGCCCAGCCTAGAGAAAGGGGATTCAGAGGATTAGAGGCAGGGTCATCCAGGTATCAAATGCCCCTCCTTATTCATTCCCCCAAAATAGCCTGGTCACCCCCACCCCAGGCCACAGCTGAGTCACTGCCCCACTCCTCAGAGCAGACTTTGCACGAATGAAGCTCTGCTCTCCCTCCCAGCCCTTCCCCTGCTCAGAGGACACGACTGACTCCTCGGGATGGAAGAGAGACTTCCACAAGCTCTAAAAATAACAGAACCACTTAATACTCTGCACATAGCTACCCTACCCGCCCCCACGCTGGCCCACCCCAACCAGCAAGATAAAGGCAGCTGCCAGGCAGGCAGAGCACAGACCCAGAGCCAGGGCAGTGAGAAGACGCCTGACCAAATCCGAACAAGAGTCCAGCAGAACGACAGACCCCTGACTGCACCTGCTACAGACCCAAGCACCCCAGCAGCCTAGTGAGACCCTCAGTGAGTAACCTGCCCCTGACCTCCATGGCATAGCAGCTCTCAAGCCTGGGCCCTCTGAACCCTCTGGGATGGGTGGATCTGGGGCACGTGGCAAGGGGGTTGGGAGAGAGCCGGAGTCCACGAGGAAGGTTCAAGAATTTGTGTCGCTCAATGGGAGTTCTTGGAGAAGCTGCCCACAGGCCTAGGCCAGCCAAAGGGATGGCCATTTTCCAGTCAGGATAATCCAGAAGGTTTTCAGGGGGTGCCTGGAGATCTGATTTTTTTTTTTTTGGTACCAGGGATTGAACTCAGGACTTTGGGCTTGCAAGGCAGGTGGCAGAACCACTGAGCTAAATCCCCAGCCCTGGAGATCTGAGTTTTAAAATCCAGGTGTGAAGCACCTCAGGCTTCAGGGGATCCTCCTGGGCAAGCCTCACAGGCCCAGGGACTGGAGGAAAGAGGACAGAGAACCAGGAGGGAGTGGGGATTAGAGACAGTCAGTGGACCAAGATGCACTCTAGGACAGGCCCCTCGCCTCACTGCTGTGGGCAAAAGTCTTGGCATGTTCTGTCCATGAATAGCCCCCCAGTGCTGGCCTGAGCCCAGCTCCCTACTTATGGTGGCCTAGAACCTGGGTAGGATGACTCTGCCTGGCCACCTCTTGCCCTGTGGGAAAGCCCTCAGGCCGGATCTGAGTCCCCTAGAGGTGAAAACGGGAGAAGGCCAGGCTAAGGAGGAGCCCCGGATGAAGGGGGGCATCCTGAGAGGCCACGCTCTGGGACAGTCTGGTTCCAGTTCTGAATTCTGCCCTCACCCCAGCTCTGCCCCGGATCTCAGGCTAGGCAAGGGTGAAGGAGGGAGGGCCAGGAGTTAGGAAACCCATTGCAGGCTTTGCTCTGCCTAGCTGGGCCTCCCTGGGCAGCTCTTCAGTTTCCCACTCTGAACAAGAAGAGGGTTGGATTCTGTGACCTCCAGAAGGTCCAAAGGTCCTTGGACTGGTGTCTCTGGACTGATTCCAGCACCCTATGACCTTAGCAGGGTTTCTGGAGATTCCTGGGAATGGGGATAGGGTAGAGTTGGTGGCCTGAACATGATATCTGCTTGGGCTACCACCAGGGCTCAGGAATTAAAGGAAACCACCCAGAATGTTCAGGAGACTCCAGCTGAAGGCTTCAGCACTCACACTCCTCAGGGCTCTGAGGTCCACAGTAGTCAGGCCATACACTCCCAGGTCAGTTTCCTCTCTCCTCCTTCTGAGAAGGAATCCTGTCCCCCACCTGCTGCCAGTATCCCTGCACCTACCCACAACCACTGTTTCCTTTGACCAGGGGAGGGCTCCAGGCTCCAGTGCCCAGGTGAGCTGCAGGCCATGGGTCTGGGGCCATACAGGAACCAGGAGACTGAGCCCTCCGGGAGCCAAGGGTAATGAAGGAGATGACATGCAACACGGCCACCAGGGTCTCCACTGGCCGAGCCTGAACCTCCCTCTGAGTGCAGGGCTGCTATTCTGAGGCCAGGATCTCAGCTATATTTAGCCCCAAGAGTGGTGAGGAGCTGTGGGAGAGGGGAAGCAGGAGGACTGAGTGCTTTTCATTCTTTCCCTACTGGGCTCTGGGGACTGTCGTAACACCTGTCATAAGACAGATAAGACATAGATGAGACAGAAGCCAGAGAAGAGCTTGAGGCACGGGAGGCCATTGAGGGTGAGGGCAGAGCTGGGGACAGGCCTGCCTTGTGGAAGCTGATGGACATAAAGAGGGGGGAAAAGAGGAGCCCAGAGCTAGCTCGGGGCTTCAGGGGCATACCTCAGCCTGAGATCCTACACCCAGAAATGCCCAAAGCTATGCTTGCATGCACACCGATGAGTTGGAGTCTCCATAGGCAAGGGGCAGGGCTGTGTCTACAAAGAGGACCCTGGTTCCCCAGTCTTTCCCCCTGGAGGTGTTACCTTCATATTCTCCCAGGCATGCCTGCTGCAGAAACAGGTACCCTGGCCAATACAAAAGCTTCACATCCCCAGCCCCCTTATTTCTTGGAGGCCAGGGACCCTTAAACAGGGTCTAGAGACCCCAAGCCAGCACCACCTGCCACTCATTCACCAAGAGCTGATTCTGAATCTCAGTTTCCTCATATTTAATCATAAAAGTTTGGGCTAAAAGACCTTTACGATCCACCTAGCTCAGACCTTCTGAGTCTTGGGGGACAGGACAGAAAACTCAGACCTAGAATTGAGAATTCTTGAATTCTAGAATTCTGCCTAACCATGAGATATTTGGTGAGCAAATTCCCCTCCCTGATCCTTGGTTGCTTCTGCTATGGCATAGGCTACTGACTCCTGCCACATCTCTCTGGACCTGGGAAAGTTTGAAGCGAGTTGAGTGCAGGGAAGTAGAGATTTGGCTGGGTTTCAGGCCAAAGTGCTCCCTCTGGTCCTCTGCAGAGGAATTGCATCTCCATGCCAAAGCAACACTCAACAGTTTAGGGACTCCTCCACTCCAAGACTGAGAACCCATCAATCAGGATTTCCACAGGCCACTCACCTAGGGGTCTAATTTTCACCTAGGGGTCTAATTTTCACCTAGGGGTCTAATTTTCACCAGGGAAAACTGATTTTGGCAAAGAAAGGCAAAGACAAGACATCCAGTTTTCCCACTGGAAATTAGGCATCCCTTCCATTCCTTGGAGCTGAAGGAAAGACTCTCAAATTCAGTGGTGCCCCCCCCCCCCGCTCCCTAGCAACCAAGGTGAAGCTTGGAAGCAGGAACTAATCTTGAGGGGTGGGTCCACAGGTCCCAAGTTCAAGATTTGTCACACACCAACCATGCAGGTAGCAAAGTGAGCCTCAGGGTCTCTAAATAAAAGTCACCCAAAGCTAATCAACCCCTGGGCTTTGCTCCCTGCCACTGGTCCCAGCAACTGTCTCCACCTGACCTGAGGACCTCAATGCCACCCTCATCTCTGTCCCTTTCCCTCAGAAGGATGGCCGAAACCCAGGCGCAGGCGACCCCCAAGCCAACCGTCCCAATGGCAACTGCAGAGGGCCTGTCGCTGCCTCCACCCTCGACCCTGGGACACCTGCCACCACCACCACCCAAGGAATCCTTCTCCAAGTTCCACCAGCAGCGGCAAGCTAGCGAGCTCCGCCGCCTCTACAAGCACATCCACCCGGAGCTCCGAAAGAACCTGGCCGAGGCTGTGGCCGAGGATCTGGCTGAGGTCCTGGGCTCCGAGGAGCCCACAGAGGGTGACGTCCAGTGCATGCGCTGGATCTTTGAGAACTGGCAGCTGGACGCCATTGGTGACCGTGAGCAGCCAGCTGCCAAGGAACCCGTGCCAGGCGGCGATGTCCAGGCCACCTCCCGCAAGTTTGAGGAAGGCTCCTTTGCCAACAGCGTAGACCCCCAGCCACCAGGACCCCAGCCATCTGGAGGTGACGTTCGTGCTGCCCGCTGGCTGTTTGAGACAAAGCCGCTGGATGAGCTGACAGGCCAGGCAGAGGCGACAGAGGCCCCGGGGAGGGAGCCTGTAGCCAGTGGAGATGTGCAAGGGACCAGGATGCTCTTTGAGACTCGACCACTGGACCGCCTGGGCTCCCGCCCCTCCATGCAAGAGCAGAGCCCGCTGGAGCTGCGCTCAGAGATCCAGGAGCTGAAAGGTGATGTGAAGAAGACGGTGAAGCTGTTTCAAACCGAGCCACTGTGCGCCATCCAGGACGCCGAGGGCGCCATCCATGAGGTCAAGGCGGCCTGCAGGGAAGAGATCCAAAGCAACGCGGTAAGGTCCGCCCGCTGGCTCTTTGAGACCCGCCCACTGGACGAGTTCAATCAGGACCCTAGTCAGGTGCGGGTGATTCGCGGGATCTCCTTGGAAGAGGGGTCCCGGCCGGACGTCAGCGCTACGCGTTGGATCTTTGAGACGCAGCCCCTGGACGCCATCAGGGAGATCCTGGTGGACGAGAAGGACTTCCAGCCATCCCCAGATCTCGTCCCTCCAGGACCAGATGTTCAACAGCAGCGGCATCTGTTTGAGACTCGCGCTCTGGACACTTTGAAGGGGGAGGAGGAGGCTGCAGCTGAGGCCCCGCCCAAGGAGGAGGTGGTCCCTGGCAATGTCCGCTCCACCCTGTGGCTGTTTGAAACCAAACCCCTGGACACTCTCGGAGACCAAGTCCAAGTGGGTCACTTGCAGCGGGTGGGCCACCAGGAAGATGAAGGGCTCATGTGTGCTGGCTCATCACCACTTCCTGCCTTTCTGGGTGCCCCGCAGAGGGATGGGGTGAAGGGGGACGTGAAAAACTTCAAGAACCTTTTTGAGACCCTTCCCCTGGACAGTATCAGGCAGGGGGAGGCTTCAGTCCCTGGGAGTGTGAACCCAGCAGGAACCACTGATTTTGCTGGGCAGTCCCAGGCAGCAGGCTCCCCGGTGTACGCCGTGCAGGACAGCGAGGGCCAGCTCCATGCCCTGACCTCGGTCAGCAGAGAGCAGGTAGTGGGAGGTGATGTGCAGGGCTACAGGTGGATGTTTGAGACTCAGCCCCTAGACCAGCTGGGTCGAAGCCCCAGTACCATCGATGTGGTACGGGGCATCACTCGGCAGGAAGTGATGGCTGGAGACGTAGGGACAGCTCGGTGGCTCTTTGAGACCCAGCCCCTGGAGGTGATCCACCAGCGGGAGCAGCAGGAACGACGAGAAGAGGAGGGAAAGACTCAAGAAGGCCCCCAGCCCGAGGCACCCCCAAAAGGCGATGTACAGACCATCCGGTGGTTGTTTGAGACATGCCCAATGAGTGAGGTGGCAGAGAAGCAGTCCTCAGAAGTCACAGATCCCACAGCCAAGGCCCAGGCACGGTCCTCCACCTGGATGTTCAAGCCCCAGCCTCTTGACCCAGCAGAGGACTCCAGGGAGAAACACTTGCAGGTCAGCCAGGTGCAGGCTGGGGAAAGACAGACCAATGGGCATATCTTTGAGACTGAGCCTCTGCAGGCCTCCGGCCGTCCCTGTGGAAGAGGGCCTGTGCGATACTGCAGCCGGGTGGAGATCCCTTCAGGGCAGGTGTCTCGGCAGAAGGAGGTTTTCCAGGCCTTGGAGGCCAGTAAGAGGGAAGAGCAAGAGCAGGACTCCAGGACAGCCCCTGGGCCCATTGCCACCGGCTCTGTGCACAAGTTCACCTGGCTATTTGAGAACTGCCCCATGGGCTCCCTGACAGCTGAGAGCATCCAAGGGGGTGACCTGGAAGAAGAGCAGCCCAGGAAGCCCTCCAGCAATGGGACACCAGAGAAGCAGGAGACTGCAGCCGAGGGGACACTTCGGACTCTGCACGCCACACCTGGCATCCTCCACCACAGAGGCATCCTCATGGAGGTTCGAGGGCCAGGGGAGCTCTGCCTTGCCAAGTATGTGCTCCCAGGGCCAGGGCAGGGACGTCCCTATGTACAGAAGGAGGAGCTAGTGTCCGGTGAGCTGCCTAGGATTGTCCGCCAAGTGCTGCGCCGGCCAGACGTGGACCAGCGGGGCCTGCTGGTGCAGGAGGACCAAACTGGCCAGCTCTGGCTCCATGCACTGAGGCTGCCAGCTCCAGGCAACAGTGGGAATATTGAGGACATGGATCCTGAGCTCCAGCAGTTACTAGCTTGTGGCCTCGGGACCTCAGTGGCAAGGACTGGGCTGGTGATGCAGGAGACAGAACAGGGCCTAGTCTCCCTGACCGCCTACTCCCTACAGCCCCAGCTAACCAGCAGGGTCCCAGAAAGGAGCAGTGTGCAGCTGCTGGCCAGCTGCATAGACAAGGGAGACCTGAGTGGCCTGCATAGTCTGCGTTGGGAGCCACCAGCTGACCCAAGTCCAGGGCCAGCCACTGAGGGAACCCAGAGGCTTCTCCCAACTGAGAGCATCATCCATGTTCCCCCACTGGATACCAGCTTGGGGATGGGGCATCTGAGAGGCCCAGGGGCCACCTCCTGCCTCCCTCAGGCCATTGCAAAGGCAGTCCCTCTGGCTGGGCAGGCTGCACCCCCAGCCCCATTGCAGGATACAGAAAAGCAAGAGGACAGCAGTCACACTGGGCAGAAAAGGACGGCAGCCTTGGGAAGGTCAGAAGGCACCATGGCTACCCATGCAGAGTCCAGGGCCCCAGACCTCCAGGCAGCCTTGCAGAGTCTTCAGATGGCAACAGCTGAAGCCCAAAGCCTGCACCAGCAAGTTCTGAGCAGGCACAAGCAGGGCTCCACCCCTGCAGCCACAGCTGTGCCAGTCCAGGATGGCCTACCAGCACCAGCCCCTGCCACGGCAGCTACCCAGAGCAACAGCAGGCGTGTGGCTGCAGGTGACTCCAGGACCCCAGCAGCCCCCAGAAAGGTCAGTGGGGAAGAGAAAGCACCACCCAGAGGGCTGCTTGGGGGGTGGGTGACAATTCAGGATGGCATCTACACTGCTCACCCTGTGAGAACCTCTGATCCACCCAGGGGTGTCCAGCCAAGGGAAAGGGAGACTGTCCACTCAGCCCAGGCTCCCAGCCTACTCCCAGGAGGCCCAGCTAAGAGTCTGGGGCCAGGGCGGGAGGAGCCTGGGGCCTGCACACAGAGGGCCTGGAGGCCTCCAGGGAAGATCATGGCCCAAGACTGCCCAGGGGGCCTCCAAGCTGCAGAGACCACCCTGAAGACTGACCCTTTGGCCCACCACACACTGCCCTCTGGGGCCCAGGCTGCAGGTGCCAACCTGCATTTCCATAATGCCTCTGTTCCTCCCCCTCCTGCTCTCCCAGCTGCTGTGACAGGACCTGACCTCCCAGGCCAAAGCCAGCATGATGAGGACTCTATCCAGCAGGACTCCAAGACCCTACAGGAACCCTTTCTTCACACCCTTCATAGCAACCCTACTGGCCAGAGAAACCCTGGGGAGTCACAGACAAAGACCCCCAAACTAGAACCCACTATGCCTCCAAGGAAGAAGCCTCCAGTGCCCCCCAAACCTGCACACCTAAGCCAGCTCCCTCCTCAGAGGCCACGCAAGCCCTCAGTTCCGTCACCCAGCTTCTCCTCAGAGCTGGGACGAGGAGAACACAAACCAGGTGAGACACCAGCAGCCAGCCCTCGGCCAGCCGAGGTTCCCACTGCAGGAGGCCAGGGCTGCGTGCCTGTGGCTGGCTGGGCCAGTGCACAGAGCCATCTCACAGCCCAACATGACCTCATTGCCGAGGCTCAGGCTGCTGGTAGCAATGTGCAGAGCCCTGGGCCTACCAAGCTCAGCGCTTTCAACAGTGACTCTGCCTCACCACAGTGGGGCCCCAGCCCACCAAGAGAGCAGCCCATAGGATGTCCCAAGCAGGGGTTCTCCAAGAGCCCCCAGATTCTGCAGGGAAGCCAGCAAGAGCTCCAGGGCCTCCTGAGTCAGGTGCAAGACCTGGAGAAGGAGGCTGGATGCAGCATGGATGTGCAGGCCCTGCAGAGACTCTTTGAGGGCGTGCCCCAGGTAGGAGGGGTTGCCCCTCAGGCTCCGGCCGCTCCTCACAAGCCCAAGGCCTCAATGGAGCAGGCTTTTGGGGAGCTGACTCGGGTTAGTACAGAGGTTGCCCAGCTGAAGGAACAGACCCTGGCCAGGCTGCTGGACATTGAAGATGCTGTACACAAAGCCCTCAGCTCCATGTCTAGCCTCCAGCCTGGAGCTAACACCAGAAGCCATTCCCAGGAACCCCAAAAGGATCACAGTCCCCAAAAGGTCACTGTCTCGGCCTGCAGTAGAGCCAGACCCAGTTGCTCAGGCCAGGAGATCAAAGATCCAACAGCTATCAAGAGCCAAGCCAAGGTTGAATGCCATACTGAAGACCAGAGTCAAGCAAAGATCAGAAATCGCACAGAGGTCAGAGGTCAGGCAGCCTCAACTACCACAAGGAGGCAGGAGACATCAAGGAAAGATTCAGGTCTCCCTGGAGTCCTGCTTTCCAGCAGAGAGTCACCCTCTTCCCCAATTTTCATCTCCATCCAGTCAGGCACACGAAAGCTTCTAAAGGCTTCCAGCACTAAGGACAGCCCTGAAGACTCAAGGAACAGTGCACACCTAGCTCAGAGCCAGGCCCTGATCCACCAGGAAGGTGTTTGGGACACAGCTGGGGGAACAGAGGTGGCCACCAAGTGCCCTGGGCAGCCCAAGCCTGCCCCTACCTTGACCATCCCTCTGCCTACAGGGCAGCAAAAGAACATTCTGGAGCTGCAGACTGGGCCAGGTGGCTCCCAGTGCTGTGGAGCCACGAGAACTGTGACTGAACAGTATGAGGAGGTGGACCAGTTTGGGAACACAGTCCTCAGTTCCTCCACCACAGTCACCAAGCAGGCAGAGCCATCCAGGGGCGCAGAGCCATCCAGGGGCCCAGCTCCCCACCTCGGGCTCCATGTCTCCCCCTTGCTGAGGCAGTTCCTGCACAGGTCTGGTGGGCTCAGCAGTGGCCCAGCAGAAGCTGAGATGGCATGGGTGCCCTGCAGCCACTCCCAGCCAGCTGCCCAGTGAGTCCCTCCTTGGAGTGCCTCCCTTAGGACCCAAGGACCGAGGTGGTTGCCTTCGTCCTTGCCTTGCAAGAAGAAAGGACATCTTCTAAGGACTGTTGAGGGCTGTTTCCACCCAGTTCTTGCAAAGGGGTCAAGAAAGACCAAGAAGAAACCCACTGAGTGGTGCTGGCCTGGTGCAGAGAGATACAATATGTGCAGACACATGTGCTACTCACACAGGCCTGGCCCATACCTGCACACATGTGAGCCCACAGAGCCATCTCCCTCCAACCTCAGCCTGGATTTCTTTTATAATAGAGCCTGAATGTTGTAAGCCACCCTCTCCTTAAGCCCTGGAGAAGACCAGGGCCAACTGGCCACGGGGTTGGTATGTTTAGGATTGGCTGTGCCCCACCACGTTTCACTGGAAATGGGGAAGACAGTCTGAATAAACCCGACATTGATTCTCTATTCAGTGTCTGTTTGCACATCTGTTCCAGAGTCTGTGTTCACACTGTCAAAATATCAGCCACAGCCTCCAGCTTCCCAGTTTTCCTAGTAACATCAGGGTTGTAAGGCTGTGAAACGCCACCCCTCTCTGCCAGAAGGCCCTGGTCACTCCTCTGTTCTCCACCTGACACACGCACACCGCTGCCCCTTCTACTTCAGGCCTTCCCCCCTGGATCTTCCTGAACATCGTGGTGGTTTTAGAATCCTGCCCCAAAGCAGGAGAGCAGCCCCGTGGGGCTCAGCAAGGTGGGAGGACCTCACACCAGGAGGGTCAGTATACCCAACATGGCTGGGCCACTGTGTGCTGCAAAGGGGCCCCTGGGAAGGAAGGAAGTGCTCAGGTCCTGAAAACTGGAATGATTTAGTGAACAGTCTCTTTCCCTCTCTCCCCCCTGCCCCCCGCTGTCTTCTGTCTTCTCTTTCCTCTCTCCTCTTTTTTCCAGTACCAGGGGTTGTTGCCAGGGCCTTTTCCCAGAGCTATATCCCCAGCCCTTTTTTTTGACACAAGGTCTCATTAAATTGCCAAGGTTGGATTTAAACCTGTGATTGTCATGCCTCAGCCTTTTGGAGTTCTGGGATTACAGGCCTGCAGCACCACAATAGGCTCTTGCTTTTTTTTTTTTTAATCACCCCGTCCCACTATGTAATCCAGGCTGGCCTGAAATTCACTGTGTAGCCAGAGCTGTCTTCAAACTTGTGGTCTGCCTGCCTGAGCCTCCAGGAGGGCTGGAATTACAGGCAAGCACTACTACATCCAGCTTCAGTCTGTCTTTCTAAAACCACTGAGCCCCTTCTGAAAGCCAGGTCTGCTCTAGGTTCCAAGGGTCCTGCTCTCAGGAAACTGAGAGACATTTTATCATAGGAAGATGGAGAGACAAGAAAAATCAGATCAGGAATAGAGTGAGGAAACTGACTGGGCTGCCTTCCACTCTGGGAAGTGTTCTAATGCAGTGATGGGACAATGACAAGGGATTCCCTTGGAGAGGATGCCAGCACAGAACCTCCCTAAGAAGGAAACATCTCATCTAAAATCTGAATACAAGCATCTGGATAGTGGAAGTTGGGGGCAGGTGCCACACGGACAGAATAAAACTTTTCAGACCCAGGGATAGAGTAAATTTAGCTCCTGGGTTTCCTGGAGACTTTTCCAGAGAAAGGGGCATCAGCAGGTGGGGTTCCCCGCACAAGTTTCTGTGGGAATTTGCACATACTTTGCTCCATTTGAACAGATAGGCAGGCTCCCACCCTACCACCCCAGCCCAGGACTCAGCCAGCACATTATCCACACTGGCTCCTCAGTGCCTGCTCAGCTGATTGGGGTTGGTCCCCTGGGCAACAGGAGTGTTACACCTACTGCCCCTCTGGACGGGAAGCAATCAAGATGCCAAACCTACCTGACTCCATGTGGTATCCCCATGGTACTGACCCAAAGTCTCCCTATCCTGCCTTCTCGGGATCTCATTCCTTACAGGGCCCAGCACCTTAAAGCACCCTGTTCTCCTCAGTGTTCTCCTTTGTCAAATGGAGACGATTATAGCACCTATAATTGTGTCAATTAAGTGAATTAGTAAGTACTTGATACTCTGGCATCTGGAGTTCAAAGACATTGGCTTTTAATATTGCTGTAATTCGTTTTTAATAGATCTCCGTTCTCACCCGCAGGGGGGGTTCCTGTCTTATTCATCTTGGTATTCCTAGTGCTTATCCGGCGCCTCCACACACATCAAAAAAATGACTGCCTACGTGAAGGAAGTGAATAAGTACATCTGTCGATTCATCCTACTGACGTTTATCAGCTCTTCTTGCCAGGTTTCCTTCAGGGTGCTAAAAATAGAGATGAGCAAGGCAGAATTTATCCTTGACCTCATGCAATTTAGATTTAAAGAGCGAAGACAACACGTCAGCAGATTAGATAAGTTTGCAAGAGAGGAATGCTGAGAGTAAAATATGCCGGTCCACGAGGGGAGGGCTGGTAATCACTTTAGCTTGGGAGGTCGGGGACCCCGGCTATGCAGAGGTAACCCGAATGGCTGGGGAGCCAGGCTGAAGGTGGTGGCTCAGCAGGAAGAGTGGGAAGAGTGGGAAGAGGCGGGTGTGTGGGTGTGGAGCGCACCGACCACAAGGAGGGCAGCGGCGGCCGGCCGGGCCTCGCCCAGGCTCTCGCACACCTGCCGCCACACCTGCCGCCACACCTGCGGCCCGGATCGAGGCTCCGCCTCGCACCCACGCCCGGAAGAAGACGGGGCTGAAAGTGAGTCTGGAGGCGGAGCGCGCGGCGCCCCGCCCCGCCCCTGCGCCCGCAGGGCGTGTGTGTCTCCTCCGCGCCCCCCCCCGCGGTTGCCAAGGTGACGGTGACGTCGAGGGGCCGCGAGGTTCAGAACGTTCGGCAGTCGGCGGCGGTTGCCGGGAAACGCTCGGCGGGCGCGCAGCCAGGGGCTGGCTCCGGGCTGAGACGCAGTCGGGGCCGCCCTTGCCCGGAGCCTCCCTCTTGGATTCCAGATGGCTGCGGGCCTGCGGGCCTCCTCTCATGGTGGTCTTGGCTCCGCCCGGGACCGACCTGCCGGGCAGGGCCCTCCACCCTCCTTGGTATACTGTCATTGCCTCTGCACCTGGAACTCGTCCTTCTGTCCCCATCTTCTCTGCCATCACCCTACCTCGGGCCACCATCCATCTCCTCCTTCTGAGGGATGAGGCACTGCCTTAGCCTCACAGGTGGTCCTCTCCCCTTTGTCCTGTCTGTCCCTATAATGGGTCCTCCACCAGGCAGCCAGATCAACCCCTTCCTGCCCAACACTACAGGGGCTTCCAGTTCACTCAGCCTGGCACCTAAACTCCCAGTGGCTTAGCTGTCAGCGTTTCCTGTCCCTTTAGCGCTCGCTCTCCTCTTCACCTTAATCACACTGGCTTTCTTGCTCGCTGTACCTTCCTGGAAGCCTCTTCTAGATCTTTAGTGACTGAGCTTCTCAGATCTCACTTCTGATGGCCCTCTGGAAAAGCTTTCCCAGATCTATCCTCCCCTTCCTCCAATCTAAAGAAGCCTTCCTGCAAGTTTCCACGAGGTTTCAATCTTGCTCACTTCTTTGTTGTTCGTGTTGTAGCTATTATCTCTGCAAACAGAGCCACACTTAGTGGTTTAAACACCAACATGGGACGGTGCTAATAAATCCTTTGGGCCAGGAATTTGGACAGGACACAGCAGGGGCCGCCAGTTCCTATGCTGTAGTGCCTGGGCCTCAGCTGGGATATATGCACGGGGCATCTCTGTGTGGCCTGGGCCTCCTTGCAGCAAGGCCATCCCAGGGCAGCTGGACTTCTGTATTGTGGCTGGGGCTCCAAAGACGTATTCCACCTCACAAGGCAGAAGGTGCATACCTTTTGTGACCTGGCCTCAGAAGTCACCAAGAATCACATTGGTCCATTCTGCTGGTTACAAGTAATCCGAAAGTCTGTCCAGGTTGAAAGGAAAAGGCATTGAACCTTTTTAGGCAAAATGGGGAAAGGAGAACATGAAACTGTCTTTGGAAAGTACCATCTGCAGACACACTTCTCAAGTGCACTATCATCCTCGTGAAGAACTGTTTGTTGCTTAAAGCATCTCCTTTGTCTAGGTGGCACAAAACACATAGTATGTGCTTGATTCATTTTTTTTTTTTCATTTTAAATTTTGGCTTTTTTTTGGAGACAAGGTCTCACTAGGTAGTTCAAACTAGCCTCTAATTTGCTCTGATCCTCCTGCCTCAGCCTCCCAAGTGCTGGGATTACAGGTGTGGGCCAACACACCCAGTTTAATTCATGTTTAGTGAATTCTGTAATTACAGTTTTGTCTTTAAGAAGTCATCTGAACCCAGCTGTTCTCCCAATAAGTGTTTCCTGCCCCATCCTTGATTTAGGCTAATCTGTGTTGGAGAAAAGCCCAGCATTTGTATTGCAAGGAGGGACTAAAGTAAAGCTTGTTTGGTAGTGATGGGGTACAGCTATTTAGGGATTGGAAAATGTGAGGCCAGATGAGATTCAAGGACAGTTTTCTACCAAAAGGGATGCTCGGGCTGAGTCTGCTTTTTCCTATTCTGAACTCTGTAAGGTCCAGGAGGATTCGTTTTTTGTCCTCCAGGCCCTGGGGGCAGGAAGGTGGCCCAATGGGAAAGGAGCTTTGGAGAGGTTCGTGGTGGGGTGCAGAATGTCAGTTAGGGACAATTGCAGGGACCTGCAGGTAGCCCTGAAGCTGTCCACATGCCTAGTGAATTACTCTAATTCTCCCTGCTTCATCAGTCATGAAGGGCATTCCATTTGCTCTTCCCACTGTCCTGGAGCACCTACAGTTTCAACTCCCCTCGTCCCCTTTTCCACAAGGGGCAAACAGGGGCAGTGGCATCTGCCATTCACCCAAGCCAGAGAAGGCAGCCCAGGCCTCTCCCTGCCCTGCCCCCTCACACAGCCCCTCCCCCATATGCTGAGGCTCCCCTCCCCCTCTGTCTCCATCGTGCTGTGCTTTCTGTCACTCCTCCAGTCCAGCCCTCCACCTTTCCCAGGAAGCCTTTCAAGGCCCTACCGTGTAGCTGTGATTATCCCCTCTCTAAATCGTTCCCTCCAGGGTCTTTCATGTTCTGTCTACCCCAGTTTTGCCCAAAGCCAGCTTACCAATTAGGCACAGTTGGGCTGGGGATTTAGCTCAGTGGTTTCGCCACCTGCTGCACAAGCGCAAGGATCTGAGTTCGATCCCTGGTACCAAAAAAAAAAAAACCCAATTAGGCACGGTAGTCTTGGTTCCTAACTAAGGTCCACAATATTTTTAGGGGCCCATAAAAATGGTTTTAACTTTTTTTAAACTCTGAGGGGGGGGGAACTTTTAGAAAGAAGAAAATGTTTTAATATGTGATATTAACATATTCATCTTTATATTGCAGGTAGCTAAATTAGTTAGAAATTATTATAAGGTAGTTAGACAAAGCTGGGCCCTTAACATAAAAAAACAATTGAGGCACATTCACCGGTTAGCATTATAAAAAGAGAAGAGATACTACACTTATCTGCTTCCCTAGACATGCAAAGGAGTGATTGATATTCTAAAGAGACATCAATCTCCCTAGGTCATTTCCTTTCCAGAAATTCCTGGTTCATTCTCTGTACCCTTGCTATGTGACTTGTTTTCCCATTTGACCCCCATTTAATCACTATTACCTGAGTGACTATACTTGTAATCTTATTGGTTGATTATGGTTTTGTCCCACCTCATGCTCACCTTGTGAATTTACGTTGGATCTTATTGGTTGGCTCATTTTTGTACCTGTCTCACCTTGTGTCTTTGCTCCATAAAAATCATCTGGGAAACAGGGCCCTGGCCAACCCACTTTCTGGCCCCCTCTCCGTCTCTGTTAGACAGGAGCTATTTTTCAGTAAATTTTTCCTACTCTTAGCCTCCATTGTTCTTAGAATTCATTCTTGATAGAGTTCTCTGCTAGATAAAATGGCCCCAGAACCCTGCATCCTAAAATGGCCCCTGCCTACAGGAAATGAGTCACTCCAGAGAACAAAGACCTGCTCTTTCCTGTTGCCCCCAGTCATAGCCAATCATCTGCCTCCACCACACTCCCCGGAGCCCTTATAAACCTCCCTCGGCCAACCCCTGGTTGCCGTTCTCGCCATTGTTTGAGATATCCCAGCACCTCTGTCCCTTCATAAAAGCCCTACTTTGGGTGTTTGTGTCTCAGCTCATTTTATTTATCTCAATTCTTTGATTTTAGAGAACACCAACTTGTGTTTCCAATATCTAGCAGGTTGGGAGTCATAGTAGTTCCCTTGTTTTTATTATTTTTGCTTATTTGGATTGGATTACTTGATGCCCTCTATCATTTATAGCATCAGACATAAAATATACATTAAAACATTTTTTTATTTTTGTTTTTGGTACCAGGGATCAAACTCGGGACCTTTCGCCTTCAAGGCAGGCAGCGGAACCACTGAGCTAAATCCTTGGCCCCTAAAACATTTTTTTAGCCAGGCATGGTAGTGCACACCTGTAATCCCAGCACTTGGGAGGCTGAGGCAGGAGAAATCACAAGTTCTACAACGGCCTGGGCTACATAGAAGACTCTGTCTCAAAAAAACCCATTTTTTTTTCTAATGGCATGAAGGCCAAAGTGCCTAGGACTCAGAAAAGACCTAATGATTTTCCATCTTGCTATTTCTGGAGAACTTGGTCCTGAAGACTTAGCTCTGATGTAACCTTGTCAAAGATACAAAAGCCATTGGAAAGGTCCTTATTTGGCTTCGGTCCCTTCCTCATACCCTCCTGCACAACTTTAAGTAGTGTCCCTGTGTGGAAAGCCTATTGCAACTTTTGTTTTTGGTACACTGATCAAACTCAGGATCTTGTTCTTTGGAGGCAGGCGTGGTACCACTGAGCTAAATCCCCAGCCCTTGTTAAGTTTTTAACTTTTTGGGTTTTTTTTTTTTTGGTACCAGGGATCGAACTCGGAACCTTGCGCTTGTAAGGCAGGCGCCGGAACCACTGAGCTAAATCCCCGGCCCCTAACTTTGTTTGTTTTTGAGACAGGGTCTTGCCTTGAACTTGCTAGGTAGCCCAGGCTGGCCTGGAACTGGCTGCGATCCTCCTGCCTCAGCTTCCTGTGTAGTGGGATTAAGGCAAGTGCCACTGTTAACAGTTGCGCTGAAAGTAGTCCACGTTCTTGTGTACTGACAAGGAAAGAATTGCCAAGTGTACACACGGTAGTATGTAGTAAGTACCTGTGTTTATTAAAGATCACAAGACAGTAGCAGGAGCAGGGAGAAGGCAAAAGGAGAAAGAGGGGAAATGGCGAAGGAAAGAAAAGGGGCCTCAACTCAAGCTTTCTTTCGGCATTTGTAGGGTCAGGGTCAGACGCTTCTGATCAGAGGTGCCTCCCACTTTCGTAAGGCAGCAGTAATCTGCCTCGCATCGCGACCTCCTGAAATTAAGCCTGGATAATCACTTGAGGTGGTCCTAAATTTAAATCCGGACAATCATTCGGGTGCCGTGGCGTTTACAGTTAGGGAAGGGAGTGACTCAGCTGCTTTGTTTCTAACTACTGCACCACGCCTGGTACTTCTCCAGTTAGCGCTTTTGTTTCCCACCCAGTCAAGTTCCCTGGGTCTCTGAGCCCTTTCCCACCTCCCGAGTGCGGGGAGGGTGGCCCGGCTCCCCGTCCTAACCCCCGGGCGGAAGCGGTGCGGCGTCTCACTCCTTCCCCAAAAGCTCCGCCCCGCCGCTCTCCCCGTTAGGTTGCTGACGAAAAAGTGAGTCTGAGAATTCCCAGAAGGTCCGGACGTGAAGTCACTGGCGTGAGGTCACCGAACGCGGTTCCAGGAACCTGGGGTTGCGGGGGAGGGAAGAAAGCGCGGAGCCCGGGACAGGGCGCCGGGGGTGTGGCTCGGCCCCCACCCCTGGGCCACCAGACTCAGGGACGTACCCGGGGAGACGCCGCTCCGCCACGGTGAAGAAGTGTGGGCGGGCACAGAGGCAGCGCCCGTGAACGGGACTGATAAAGTCCGATGCTACTCGGGGTTGGGGCAGAAGGAAGACAGAGCTGGCTGGGTCTCTTGAGTTGAACACGTTACAAATATGACCAGAATCTTAAACGAGCGCGCCCTGTGACCTGAGGCCTGCAGTGAGGGGACCCTGATATGCGCATAAATGCACCACGTGGCTTTGAGGAGCGCTGTTTGAATCCACCTACAGCCCCTCTGTAGGGAACTAGCTTAAAAAAGGAGCCGGTGCACCCGCATTGTGGGAGGCCATGCGTGTGGGGACAGCTGTTCACGGGGACAGCTGTTCACGGGCCCAGTGGCCACAGTACATTGTAGGGAACAAACCCCACAGCGGCCTCCCAACTCCTGCGCTCTCCAGCAGGCAGTTTCTCCAGGTGTCTGGACTTTGAGAGCCTAGGATGCTGTGATCTGCTGCTGCCATCTTGATCTCTTAACCGGTTTTTGTTTGGTTTTGTTTTTTGAAACCGGCTCTCGCTATCTAGTCCAGGCTGACCTCGAACTCGCAGCACTCCTCCTGCCTCCGCCTCGGACTGCTGGGATTACAAGCCTGTTCCGCCACAGCTGGCTCTCTTAACAGTTTTTAGGGGTGTGTATGTGTTCAACAAATGCATACCGGGCACTTTGAAGTTAGATATCCACGAACAAAACAAAGGTCCAGATTCCCATAGCTTGAGTGGGTGGAGTGGGGTAAACCAAATGCATCTATGTTGCTAGTTCTATGGAGGAGAAGGGAAGGGCCATAGGGCAAGTGGCAGTTGACAGAGACCAGAATGAGGCATCGCGGGTGTGCCACAGGGTTTTACATGGAGACCACAGCACCACAGGGGCAAAAACCAAATTAGCAGAGGGCAGAGTGACAGAAGGAAGTCTGGTGAGGTTGAGCAGGTGCCATGGAGGCCAGTTGGCTTTTATAGTCAGATGGGAGGGGCTTAAAGAAAAGAGTGACAGGACCTGACAGGTTGTAAAAGATCCCTCTGGCTGGTGAGCGGAGACCACTGCAGAGGGCAAGCTGCATCAGGGAACCCAAGCTGCATCAGGGAGCCCAAGCAGAAGGCTGCTGCAGGTGGCAGCCAGTGTAGAAGGTATGAGCCTTGAAATGCTTCTGGATACATTGTAACAGTAGAGCTGGTAGAATTTGCTGATAGAGGCTGGGGGTGTGGGAAGCACTGGGCCCTGGATTTGTTCCCCTTACTGAAAAAACAAAAACAAAGCAACCAAAAAAACTGAATGTGCTGATGGATAGACCAAATGTAGGTGTGAGAGGAAAGGGGTCAAGGAACTGTCACTAAGGGCGTGGAGTTGTCCTCTACCAGGACAGGGAAGTCTATGGGAGGGGCATGAGCTTTAGCAACTGGGGTAAAGACTGCTCCAAGCTTCTTACGTGGGCCAGGAATTCAGAGGTAGCGGAAACACCAGAGCGGTTTGAAATTTGTAGCTGGGAGGGTCTCAGAGAGAACAGCTGGCACACTGGAACTGAGAAATCTGAGGAGAGTTTCACAAAAGGGGTCTTTAGGAAGTGTGGAGGAGTGTAGAGAAGCCACACAGGTCCTTGTGTGGGACCCAGGGCTGGTAATTGTAGAGAAGGGCTCGAAGCAGACATTGCTGGAACCTGTGGACAGAACAATATCTAAATTTAAGTGATTTCATCCAAGAAAGGAAATTCTTTTCCGGATATACAAATTTGGTTGGGGCCAATTGACTGTCCCTGAGGCTGTTGGTGAAGAATGCAGCCAGTCTGTGGCCACACAGGGAGAGTGAGTGTCCTGACCTCACGTTCTTCCCCTAGAAGGCTCTGGTGAGCTGGAGGCCAGGGAGCCCATGGATCTAGCCTGATCAGGTCAGTCTCTAGCACAGAGGAGGGAGGAGGGAGGCCAGGGACCTGGAGCATCATAGCCAGTACGTAGGGCCAGCAGTGAAGAGACCAAAGCCATAGACTGGAGAAGGGAACTCTTACCGCATGCAAAAAAGGGGAGCAGATAAACCGGGCATGGTGGCAGGAGGCTGAGGCAGGAAGGTTTGAGGCATGAAAGTTTGAGTCCCGCCTGGGCAATCTAACGACTTAGTGAGACCCTGTCTCTAATGAAGTAAAGGATGAAAGTAAGGAAAGGAGAGAGTGGGCTGGAGATATAGCTCAGTGCCAAGGCCCTGGGTTCAATCCCCAGTACTGGAAAAAGGGAAGAGGAGAGAAAAAAGAAAAGGAAAAGAGAGGGAGGGAGAAGCCACTGCCCTGGGGAACTCCAATATTTAGAGATTGAGAGGGAAAACTGACCAACAATAGATCCTGCAAAGAAGCAGTGAGTCTGGAGGACAGAGTCCTGCTTGCAACCAGGCAAACTGTCCAGTAGGACAGAGGGAAGGAAGGGTGAGGGGAAGGACAGCACTGGGATAACCTGTGCAGATAGGCCAAGGAGTCTGAAGGGTGTGTGTGTACTTGTGTGGGTGTGAGTGTGAATAATGTTCATAGAGTATATCTGGAAAGTGACCCCCCCCCAAAATTAATAAAAACAAAAAACTGGCTTTCCATTTGCCAAAGATTAAAATTAGACCCTCAGGGCCGGGGATTTAGCTCAGTGGTGCCTTGCCTGCCTCGAAAGCACAAAGTCCTGAGTTAACTCCCTGGTACGTGGGTGGGGACTCCATCTCCATATGTGCTAAAATCAAGAGACCACCGGAAGATGTCATAAAAAACTAGACCCATATCTTTCACTATGCACTACACTAAAATTGAAATGGATCAAAGATATAAATATTTTTTAAAAACACTTCATCTGCTGGAAGATAAATAGGTAAAACACTTAAAGACATTGGAGTAGGCAAAGACTTTATGAACTTTTGTTGCCCAGGAACTATCACAAAGAATCAACAACTTGGATTTCATCTTATTAAAAAGCTTTTGTACAGCAAGAGAAACCATCAAGACAGTGAAAAGAACCCACAGTGTGGGGAAAAAATTTTTGCTAGCTGTTCCTCAGAAAAAGGACTACTATCTAGAATATATAAAGAACTAAAAAAAAAAAATTTAGAGCCCTCAAATTTAAAGACTCAATCCAGAAATGGGCATCTGAAATGAACATACACTTCTCAGATGAAGAAGTAGAAAGAGCAAATAAATATATCAAACAATGGTCAACATCATTGGTCATTTGAGAAATGCAAAATAAAACAACACTGAGATTCCATCTCACTCCAGAAGGAATGGCTGCTATCAAGAATTCAACCAATAACAAATGTTGGAGGAGCTGTGGGGGAAAAGGAACCCTTCTCTACTGTTGGTGGGAGTGTAGACTGGTGCAACCACTGTGGAAATCAGTGTGGAGTTTCCTCTAAAACTAAAACCAAAGGTTCCATTCGACCTGGCTATTCCCCTTCTTGGTATCTTCCTGAAAGAATTAAAAGCATCATACCACAGTGATATATATATATATATATATGCCCATGTTTATAGAGGCAGTTTGTAATAGCTAAATCTTAGAAGTGGCCCAAATGCCCATCAACTGACAAATGGATAAAGAAGATATGGTTTCTCTATACAACGGAGTGCTACTTTGCCTAAAGAAGAATAAGTTGGAGACATTTCTACCTAAATGGGTGTACCTTTGGACCACATTCTTAAATGAAATAAACTGGAGACACATATGTAAATACTGCATTGTTTCCCTGATGTGAGAAACCAAAAATGGAAATAAGGACCAAAATGTATAATAGATGTTGGAAATGGGAAGAAAATGTTCAAATGAGAAGGGGAACAAGGGAGAAGGGAGGAGGAAAGGAAAGAAGAAACCAAAAAAAGAAGGAAAAAATAGAAACAAAGCTTTTATAAATAAGGAGGGAGGGAATGGAAAAAGGAAGCAAGATGTATCATGTACAGGTACAAATTCCCTATGATGAATGCTATCATTATGTATGTCTAAAATGTATCATTAATGTTTTGCTTAAAAAAAAAAAAAAGAATGACAGGCCGGGGATTTAGCTCAGTGGTTCCGACGCCTGCCTTGCGAGCGCAAGGACCCAAGTTCGATCCCCAGTACCAAAAAAAAAAAAAAAAAAAAAGAATGAAGCTTTCCTGATGTTTTGAAGTGGGTGGGGACATAGTGGGTGGGGATCTCTTCAGCTGGCAGGACAGTTTAAACCCACTCAAGCACTTCAGAGGCCAAAGCTTGAGGGACAGGGAGATCTTCTCGGGCCTGGCCCCATAGACCTTCACCTCTTTCTCATGTTGCAGGGGTTCCCAAGTCTGTCTCCCAGCAGCTTAGAGAAAGCTGTGGATCTGCTCTAGCAGCTGGGGGCTGAGGCTCAGGGGTAAAACACGAGCTCCACATGCATGAGGCCCTGGATTCAATCGGCAGCACCAGAAAATGACCTCTCGCTTGTCATGGGGGAACATTTTCTTAAAAACTGTATTTTCTTCCCTTTGATAAAACTTGTACATATACATGATTAAATACATCTGAAATGGAAGAAAATGAAGTTTGGTCTCCTTCCTTCTGTTTACTAGGTCTCCTGTGTTTACCCCTAGGTCTCTCCACTAGACACACTTTTTGTTTTTCTTTTTTTTAGTACTGGGATTGAACCCAGGGCCTTTTCTCTGAACTACATCCTCAGTGCTTTTTAATTTTATTTTGAAACAGGATCTCGCTAAATTGCCCAGTCTGGATTTGAACTGGTGATCCTCTTGCCTCCACAGCCCACATGGCTGAGATTATAAGTGTACACTACTATTCCCTGCTTAGAGGCATTATTAATTTTAACCCCCTTTGTGGTATATTTTAAAGTCAGGGCTTGTGATGCTCCCTGCCTTGCCTTTGTTGCCCAGAATTGCCTTCGCTATTCCAGTTCTCTTCTGGTTCCAAGTGAATTTTAGGACTGCTTTTTCTAATTCTGTGAGATACTCTATTAGTATTTTTATTAGGACTGCATTAAATCTGTATGTTATTTTCACTCTGTTGGTTCTTCCTACCCAAGAACAAGGGATATCATTCCTTTTTCTGATGTCCTCATTAATCTCCTTTTTCAGAGTTTTCAATGTAGAGGTCTTTTACTTCCTTCATTGGATTGATTCCTAGGTGTTTCATTTTTTTTGGATGCTATTGTGAAAGTTGTTGTTTCCCTAATTTCTCTCTCAGTGAATTTGTTATTTGTGTACAGAAAGCCTATTGATTTTTTAGTGTTGACTTTGTATCCAGCTACACCACTGAATTTGGTTATTAAATCTAGAAGTCTTTTGGTGGACCTTTTGGGGTCTTCAATGCAGAGTATCATGTCATCCCAAATAATGATAATTCAACTTCTTCCTTTCCCATCCTTATTCCTTTTATTGCTTTCTCTTGTCTAATTGCTCTGGCTAGTGTTTTCAGAACTACATTGAATAAGAGTGAGAAGGTGGACATCCTTGTCTTGTTCCTGATTTTAGAGTGAAAGCTTTCAGTTTTTCTCCATTTAGTATGATGTTGGCTGTTGGTTTGTCATAGATGGCCTTTATCAAATAGAGATAAAGACCATCTATTCCAATTTTCTGTAGGGTTTTTTTGGTCACGAATTGGTGTTCCTTTTTGTCAAATGCTTTTTCTGCATCTACTGAAATGATTAAATGGTTTTTGTTCTGTTAATATGGTGTATTACATTTATTTGTTTGTGTATGTTTAACTATCCCTGCATCCCCGGGATGAATCCAACTTGGTCATAGTGTATAACCTTTTTGTTTTGTTTGTTTGCTTTTGGTTCTGGGGATCAAACTCGGGACCTTGCACTTGCAAGGCAGGCGGTGGCATCACTGAGCTAAATCCCCGGCCCTATGAATTTCTCTTGCAGAACTGCTTTCATTGTGTCCCATAAGTTCCAGTATGTTGGGTTGGTATTATCATTTAATTGTAGAAACTGATTTCTTCTTTAATTTCATCTGTGACCCATTGTTTGTTCAGGAGGGTGTTATTTAATTTCCATGTGTTTGTAAATTTCTTGTGGTTTCTTTTGCCATTGATTTCCAATTTCACTGCACTATTGTCTGATGGTATGCATGGGATAATTTCAATTCATTTGCATTTACTTAAGCATGTTCTATGAGCTAATATCTGGTCTATTTTGGAGACCAACCCATGTGCAGCTGAGAAGAATGTGTATTCTGATGTTGTGGGGTAGAACAATCTGTAGACATCTACTAAGTCCATTTGTTCAAAAGTTTGGTTCAGTTCTGATATTTCTTGTTCATTTTTTTCAGTTGATCTATTTGTGACAGTGAGGTTTTGAGGTCCCCTATTATAATTGTATTAGTGTTTATTTGATTTTTCATGTCTGTTATTATTTGTTTTATATAGTTGGGTGCAGTGATATTTGGTACACATATATTTATGATTGTTATGTCTTCCTCTTGGAGTGTTCCTTTTACAAGGATGTAGTGACCTTCTTTGTCTCTCTTAATCAATCTTGGCTTGAAATCCACTTTTTCTGCAAATAGAAAAGCTACCCCAGCTTTTTTCTGGGTTCCTGTCACATGGAGTATTGTTTTCCAACTTTCAGTTTATAAATTTCTTTTTGAATTAGATGTGTTTCTTTATGTTCTTTTTTTTTTTTTTTGGTACCAGGGATCGAACTCAGGTCCTTGTGCTTGCACAGCAGGCAGCGAAACCACTGAGCTAAATCCCCAGCAGATGTGTTTGTTGTATGCAGCATATTGTTGGATCTTGCTTCTTGATCCATTCTGCCATTTTTTTTTAATTGGTGAATTGAGACCATTTACAATGATGGTTATAACTGATATATATTGACATGCCTCTCATGTTATTTTCCTGCTGTTGGTTCCCTTTTTTCCCCCTCTATTTAATTGCTTTCCTTGCCTGGTGGATTCATTCTATTGGGGTTCAAGGAGTTGTCTCTTTCTAGAATATCCTTCAGAACATTTTGGAGTGCTGAATTTCTTCAGTTGTTCATTGTCATGGAAGTATCTTATTTCTCCAATCAATTTTGAAAGATAGTTTTGTGAGGTACATCAATCTGGATTGGACACTGTTTTCTTTTAGGGCTTGAAATACTTCACTTCAAGCTTTCCTTGACTGGAGGGTTTGTGTTGAGAAGTCTGCTATGATTCTGGTGGGCTTTCCTTTATAGGTAATTTGTTTCCTTCCTCCAACAGCTTTTAATATTCTGTTCTTGTGTTGAATTTCTGGAAGCTTAACTATTACATGCCTTGGTGTAATGTTTTTTCATCATGGCTATTGGAGTTGTATATGCCTCACTTATGTGTATGTCAAATTCTTTTTCCTTGTTTCTTTTTTCTTTTCTTTTTTTTTTGTGGAACTGGGGATGGAACCCAGGTCCTTGCACTTGTGAGGCAAGAGGCAGAACCACTGAGCCTGAGCTAAATCCCCGGACCCCTCTTTTTCCTTGTTTGGGAAGTTTTCTGCCATAACTTCTGTGAACAGTTTTTCTTTTTAATGTCATTTGTGCTATCTGCTGCTTTTTCATTGACTCTGATTGTTCTTTGCATCACCTAGTAGCTATTGGATTGATTTTTCATGGTCTCTTGCTATTTTTAAGAAATCTTTTTTTCATGATTCCTAACTGAAATCCTGTCTTCTGTATCTGATATTCTGTCCTTACATTGGCTAATTATGATGCATGTACTTTCAATGGAATTTTTAATTTCCTGGATATCTGTTTGAATCTGTTCCATGGATTCCATTTCTTTCTTATGTTGGGCATTCATGGTTTCCATTATTTTCCTAACTCTTCTTTTTTTTTGGTATCAGGGATCGAACTCAGGACCTTGTGCTTGTGAGGCAGGTGCAGTCGTACTGAGCTAAATCCCTGGCCCACCTCTATTTCTTTTTATCTGTATCTGCTCTGAAGTCACTAACCATATGTTTTATTATGGTCACCATCTCTGTACTTTTCTGAGATACTAACTCTGATTTGATTTTTTCTAGAGTCTCATTCATCTGCTTTGTTGCTTGCACTATCACTTCAGAGAGTCCAGATAGGGTAGGGTTCGAATTGTTCCACCCTCACTGAATTTGCCTGTGATGAGCTGAATGTTTGGGGTTGCATCTTGGTTAAGTGTCTTCTCATTTTGTATTTTTTAAAGTTTAATTCCTGGGTTGATGCTTATGAATAGTTTTATTGCTAGTATTTAGAACCCTTAGTAAATGATTACTTCTCAAAGATGTCTTGCAGGTGTAGCTGGATTTTGGATTTTAATCTGTTGCAAGATCCTACCTCTTCAGTGTATTGGGGATGAGAAGTTGCTGCCTATTTGGCCTATCCCTAGTTCTTTGGCACTGGCCTATAGTATTGTTCATGACCCTTAGGCAGTCTCAGTCTTGTCTTACCAGGTAGGACAACTGATTCGAACAATTATTTCACTGTAAAGTAGTACAATCAGAATTACAGTAGCATCAAACACAGCCTAGCAAATGACCAACTGTGATAACTTATTGATTTGCCACTAGATTTGTGGTTATATGACAGAATCTAAAACAAACCAGAAAATTGTATGTAGTAAATATGCCCTCAGTATGGCAATTTTATCCTCAGGGGAGAAAATTTAAAAGGGGTTGGGGGAGTGGGGAATAGAGAAATAGAAGAAGGGGAAGAGATTAGAAGCAAGGCTGGAAGACAAAAGAAGATACCCTTTGGGAAACTGGTGAAGAAGACAGGAGGGAAAGAGAGAAGGAAGAAATAAAAACAAGAACAAAACATAATAACAACAAAAAACTAGAAACAATGTTCACACTTATATAAAAACAAGAGTAAACAATCAAGGAAAAAACAAAACAAAACAAGAACACAAGAAAAGTAAGAAGAAAAGAAAGTCCACTTCAAAGTGTGTCTCTGCTGTCACTGATAGACAAAGTGGGCAGACAGGGTCCAGATCTGAGCTGATTAATCCCAGCAATCCAGCTGTAGATTTACAGTAGAGTAGTTGATAATCCCAGCAAGCCTGCACCTTTAGTTCCACTGAAGTTCGGGCTGGTTTCTGGCTGTGAGGTTGGAATCCATTTTGTTCAGCCTGCAACACTCCATGTGTCTCCTGCTGGACTGAACTCAGCTCCTTGACCTCCTATTGACTTGAACTCAGTTCCATCTCACTGATGGAGCCAGCCTGCAGCTGCCCTGAGTTCCGCTACCAGCCAATTGCCCTCATCTGGGAGACATCAAAGCCTGTATAACTCAGCAGCCACTGCGGTCTGCTGCTTCCACTGCTCCATTCCACTGGTGTGTTTCCCTGTGGAGGCCTCTGGGGTCACCAATAGTCACCGTGAATCTGCAGGTTTGAGTCAGCCTCCCCTTGAAGTTAGTCAGGGCTCAGGGAGAAAGCATAGCTTGTGGCCTCCTTCTTCATTGAACTCTCTCTCTTCATTCTCCCTTGAGAACTTGTTTGGAAATTTCAACAGAGGAATGCAGCTACTTGTAACTCTTGACTAAGGAAATAGTCCTCCTCTATCAGGGGTGGTTATGCTCTTCAACTGAGCATGCAGCTTGGGATGCACATGGAGCCTAGCCAGCCTGATCAGTTGAATCAACCTTGGTGATCAGTGAGATGACAGATGTTGCAGCCAGATCACCCTCACATCCTCTTTGCTCTCCTTGTAGGCTTTAATTCTTGCTTCAAATTCAACATGGCAGAATGGAGGAGTCACACTGGACCCATTCAGAGAAAAATCAACTAAAGATACAGGTAATTGGAAGAAAGAGAGGGACAATGCTGGGCATGGTAGCACATGCCTATAATCCCAGCACTCAGGAGGCTGAGGCTGGAGGAGCACTGCAAGTTCAAGGCCAGCCTGGGCTACTTAGTGAGTTCAGAGCCAGCCTGAACTACAAAGGGAGACCCTGCCTCAAAAAACCAAAAAAAAAGGGAGGGACCTATATCCTGATGCCAAAATCAATCTGAAATAAGAGACTAGTAGATCAAATAAAACATAGGCACAAGACTTCATAAAACAGTGCATCAGCCCCAGGGCTACCAGTGGTATAGGCAGCCATACTAGGAAGTCCCCAAGAAACTGATGGACTGAAAAAGTATGGCTAACTCAAGCCACACAGGATAGATTTGGGGAAAAAGGCCTCTTGCCTCTTTTGCCTTCCTCTACACAAAGGACGCTGTAGCCTAGCAGCACATTTAGCTGGCAAACACAGAGGCAAGTGACTAGAAATAATCTGCTACTTCCCCAACAGACGGACCACAGCCCCTTTTTCTTTTCTCTCTCTCTCTCTCTTTTTTTTCCCTCTGTCGTGTACCCTAACAGCTAACTAGAAAACCTAGTGACCAAAAAGTTAGGGACTGCAGCATAGCAGAGTCAGGGAAAGGATTGATGACCAGTGGCTTGAGAGAAAGACACAGACACACACATGGGATTTAAACAGCCTCAGGTCGCCACCTAACCCACTAGAGAGGAAATTGAAGGGCAACCTAGCAGCCTTGGGCTGTATTTGCAGTGGGTGACAGCACCCCCAACCCCACGCCCTGTTCTGCGGCAAGCTGTGAAACAGGATAGAGAAGTGCCAGTGGGGGTGAAACAGGAGGCTGTGCAAAGACCGAGTGGAGCCAACTGTACACAGGACTGGGAGCAGCGCCGGGCTTTCCCTGCCTGAGGGCGCCACAGCAACCCATGGTAAGGAGGCTTGGGGGAAATGGAGAGAGATATCCAAAAGCTGCTGGCTGAAGACTGTCCCCAGCTCCACAAGATCAACCCCATACCCAGCATTAATTCTACTGCAGACTTAATGGGGGTCCACAGCAAAGTTTTGGGACACTACCACAGAACTGTAGGCTGCAGAGGAATTTTTTTCATTGTTTTGTTTCCTTTTTCTGTTTTTTCTTTGTTGTTTAGGTTTTTAATCTTTAGTTTTATTCTTTTCTACTTATCTTTTTTTCTCTTTCCTCAACTATCTCTCTTGAGTTTATGATATTTCCATGTGAGTGAAAATTGTCTCTTATCTTTCTGGTTCACTCTGATTTTCTTTTGCTTTCTCCTTCATTCTTTCTCTCCTGCCCTCTTCTGAAGTTTCCCAAATCATGGGTGATTGTCATTTGTCCTCCAGCCTTGCCTCTACTACATTTCCCTTCACTTATCTTTCTATCCCTCAGGGGTCACTCAGAAGGCTGAGACTGGAGGATCACTGCAAGGTCAAGGCCAGCCTGGGCTACATAGTGAGTTCAGGGCCAGCCTGAACTATCCTATCCCTCTTAAATTCCCCCCCAAGGTAAAATCACTCCGCTAAAGGGAAACTCATTGCAAAAAAGTTCCTAGTTTATGTTAGATTGTGTTATATAACTGTAGATCTTGCTCCTATGGTTAAAGGTACCAAATTAATAGTTACCACAATTTGCCAGTTTCCAGGCTGTGCTTGATGCTACTGTTATTGTTGAGTTTTGCTGTTTTTTTGGTACCGGGAATCGACTAGGGACCTTGCACTTTCAGGGCAGGCGGCAGAACCACTGAGCTAAATCCTTGGCGCTGTTATTGTTCATTGTACTACTTTAGCCAGGATGTCTTACCTGTTGTAATCAGTTGTTCTCCCTTGTATGACAACACTGTGATTGTCTGGAGCCACAACTATCACCATAGTCCAGTACCAAAGGATGGGGTGCAAAGCCAAATGGATAGAAACTTCAATCCTTAATAAACTGGGAAGGTAAGATCTTGGGGCAGACACAAAGACCAAGAGCCACCTATGCCCAGAAGACATCTTTGAGGAACAGACATTTCCTAGGGAAGCCTTGATACTAGTGACAAAGTTATCTACCCTAAGAAATTTACAAGCATCAACACAGGAAACAAAATAAAACAACAGAAAAATAGAAAATGACAAGACTCAGAAGTAAAATGCAATCCCAGACTCCAGCCCACCTTGGACAAGTCCAGGGAACAATGAGATAGAGGAAATCAAAAGTCACCTGCCTGAATTTTCTGAAATCGTAACAGCAGAAGTAAAAAAACAGATTCATAAGGTTATAGAGAAAATAATCTCTCAGGTAAAAAAAAAAAAGATGATCAAAATGAAGGACATGCTCAATGAATCTAGAGTAGACACAGATTAAAAAAAATAGAGGACTTTAAGAAAATGATGGAAACCATGAATGTCCAACATAGAAAAGAAATGGAATCCATGAAACAGATTCAAACAGATATCCAGGAGATTAAAAATTCCATTGAAAGTATAAGCAGCAGATTGAACAAAGGCAAAGACAGAATTTCTGATCTAGAAGACAGGATTGCCGTTAACAACCATGAAAAGAAAGATATCTCAATTTTCACTTCAGATCCTTGCTGGATCCTGGGGACCTACTTCTTCCTTCTGCTCTTCCTCACATTGCCATATTTCAGTGTCTGGATGCCAAATCTTGGAGAGGCTGTTTCTGCTGATGTTCACCACTCTACCATCTTTCCACAAGTCCAGGAAAGCTTAATTCTTCACATTTTCATATCTTTTAAATAATTGTAGCTAGCTAGGAGGCTGAGGCAGGAAGATCTCAAATTTGAGCCCAGCCTGTGCAACATAGTGACTTAAGTGCTGGGAATGTAGCTCAGTGTAAAGGCTCTGGGTTCACCCCCTCATACTAAAAAACAAACAAAATAAAAGTTAAAAATAAATAAATAATTGTACATGTCATGGTTGTTAGTATGTTAGTCTTGTATATAAAAAATGAATCCACCTCCTTGGGTTTGGATTATGTTACCTTAGAAGAGAGCGACTCCTCATAATTGTCCTTCTGAGGAAGCTGTACCTTGAATAAAGTATATCTTCCCTGCAGAGCACAGAATCCTTTGGAATTTTTATTGTGTTTGTTTTTCAGTTAACAGTCAGCTCCAGATTTGAGGAAATTGAAGAATGTGCAGGAACTTTTACTTCCATTGCAGGTCCCAAAGATGAGGACTCCAGTAAGGTACCCAGTGGAAGCGCCTCTCAGCAGGCATCGGCCGACTTCAGGAGGCTCCTGATCAACAGGTAGAAGGGTAGGAAGGCGGTGGAGGATTGTAGGTTGTAGCTTCAGAAAACTTCCCCTCCTGGGGCTGCCTCTTTGGGTTGTGTGTGTTTAGTGGGGGGAATCCTAATCTAACAGATTTGATACTTTTCCGACACAAGGGTTCCCTAAAGGGGAAGGGCCAGAAGAGAAAAAGGAGCCATTGGTCCTCTTCCTGTGTTGGAACCTGACATGCTAAGGTCAATCTGGGCCCCATTTCTGTCTCTATCCTCCACTCCCAGAGCAACTCAAACTTCTCAATATACCCTATGCCTTTGAGTCTTCCTGCCTCAGTCCTGGTAAAAAGAAACTCCACAAGAGCAGGGAGTTTGCCAGGGTGATGTGCTGCTAATGATCAGAGACTAATAGTTCAGTGAGTATATGAATGGGTACTCCCAATTGATTTGTCCACAGCTCAAATGATATTTCAAGGGAGACTTTCCTGACTATCCCTCACCACACACACAGCTCCATCAACTTCTCAAAGGCTTCTAACCATCCTTGGTGAGCAGGTTGAACATGTCTTCTCCTAATTTCACTTTAAATGCCAGTAGTTTGAAATCAGCTGTAGTGGAAGAATTTACATCATGGAAATGGGCATACACTACAAATCATAGCCTTTTCCCCTCCAAGAGCTAGTTGTTAGATGTTTACCAACACACAACTGCCCCCAGTCCTTTTTTCTCCACTTACAAACTGTAATTCAGTCAAGTCACTCAATTGCTCTGAGCTTTGATTCTCTGTAAGGCAGAGATCCCATAATATCTAGTTAATTGGATTGTTCAGAGGATTAAATAGGACTATAATCCTGTAACATAGTACAGTGTTTGGTGCCCAGTAAGTAATCCAGGACACTTTAGTATGGTTCCAGGTATCCATTGCTGCATAACAAACCAACCTCAAATTTTACTGCCTTAATACATTTGTCTTGCTTGTGAATCTATAATTCAGGTGGAATGGGTGAAGACGCCGCATAACTGGAAAGATAGGAAAGCTAGAGGTTAGACTCCTCTGAGATTGCGCCGTTCCTGCTTGTGCATCAGCCACTGATGCTGGCTGTCAGCTAGGGCTATAATCAGAATCCCTACATGGCTCCTCCATGGTAGCCCCTGTTCCTCTCAATATGGTGGGTGGGTTTCAGGGGTGAGTTTCCCGAGAGGCTAGGCAGTAGTTATAGCACCATTTCTAACTTTGCCTTGGAAATCACACAGTATCACTACATCACTTCTTCCACTTTCTATTTACTTCTTTCACTTTCTGTTTCTTAGAAGCAAGACTGTACAGCTGGACCATCTTCAAGGAGACTGGAATTAGACTTCCTCTTTTGATCTGAAGACCATGAAAAAATTTGAGGATATGTTTCTAAACCATTACAGGTATTATTAGTATTGTTGCTCTTTGCATACTCTACCTGCTAGTAAGTGAATTATCCTATGGAGCTCCCTGTGGAAGGGCAGGGATCCATTAGACTTGTTAAGGTCCATCCCCCTCATATTCTCCAAGTAAACCTAGGGCCCTGTCTACTGCAGAATTCAGTAAATGTAATAGAGATGAATTCTTGCTAGAGCTGGCCTTTAATATTTATACTCTATTTCTGTTGGATGACATCCCAGTTGACCACATATACACATAGGTGAGGTGTCCTGGGCAGGACACAGCCAGGAGGGCAGGTGATTTAGCAGCAGGGCTGTGGATCCAACAGACCTTATTCATGGGGTGGATGATTATAAGGGTAAATTTATGTCTTAAACAAATTCCTTCCAAAGCCTCTCCTGAAGTTGGGAGGCCATGGTCCCTGCCTGGGAGTCAGATCATGAGTTTAGCATACAACTTCTTTCTTCGGCCTATGGTTCTCTGGTATGTCAAATGAAAATAAGAAAAAGTTCATGGATTTGCCATTTGGAACAGGTCATCGTATTATTTAGAAAGCTAATACGCAAGCGCAAGGACCCGAGTTCGATCCCCGGTACCAAAAAAAAAAAAAAAAAGAAAGCTAGGTTAGAAGCCAATTTCTTCTTCTGGAAATGTTTGATGGCCCACAAGGTCAAAATAGTACAAATCTCTTGCTTTCTTCTGTGGGACATGAATACACTTCATAGTTTCTTTGGAATCCACAGAGCTAGGGTCTAATCCCAGAGTGAAGCTTGTACATGTGGACAGGATGTTTGGGTGGGGGTTCCTTGATAAAGACCCAGGAAGGAATGTTCTAGAAAGCCCTTCATTTCACTTGTGCAGACAGAGCTAGGAGTGCAAGTTGGGAGGGCTTGGGAGAGTGAGCTTGGCCTGGCCCCTTACCTGGCCAGAGGCCCCTTCCGGCCTTAGCTGCCCCCTCTCAGATTCCCCTCCTGCCCAGCTTATGTAAGCACATTCCTGTCCTCTCTTGGTGAGTCTTCCAGGTAAGTGCTAAGAAGGACTGAGACCTCTCTGTGCCATGCCTGGCTGGGGTATTCAGGTCAGGGCTTCTAAAGCAGCTTCCGAAGGCATCAGGACCTGGGCCTGTGCTGGTTGCATCACAGTGAACACCAGGGCCACCCGGGCCTGCCTCTGGCTGTGAACTAAACTCTGGGCCCCCTGGGGGCCTGCTGTGGGCCAGTCTGCTCATTTGTGAAATGCTCAGAGTTGTCTGGAGGAGTTTTTCCATAAGTGTAGTTCATCCATCTCATGGTTAGCAGAGATATTTAGGAGGAAAAACTGCCTTGAGCTCATGAGTAGGTGACCAGTGAGCACCTCCGGCTCATCCCTGGGTACCTGTCAGATACCGTCTGCAGCAGGCCTCTGAGCATCACCCCAGCCTTGCAGGTTAAGGGGCACATGCAGGCATTTCCAGCCTGCTCTGTGGGCTGGTGGAGCTTGGTCCTGTGGCCAGAAAGGTCCCCGAGGTTGACAGTGAGCTGTGCACAGAGACACGTCATCAACAGGTATGAGAATTACAGCTGGGGACACAGACAGAGGTTGCCACACAGACAAGTATTTTGTTCACATACTTTTCAGAACTATGAGACCAAAGATAATTTCCGTAGAAATCCCATTACCTTTGCGGTGATTATCATGGTCTTATAGCGCACACCTGGGCCACTGGAAATGAGTTGGCCAGTAGAGGTTAGCTTATATTTAGGAAAGAGAACACCATTAACTGTAATTCAACTGGCTAAAATATTTCCACACCATTTTCAAGTTATTGTTTACATTAGTACTATTTTCATTTTAATATTAATGTTAAATGGCAGTATATAGCTTCCTACAGATAGATCATTAGAGCATGAAGGTAGCATTGGAAATAGTTACAAAAATTGCACTATAAAATGGGATTGGATATGCTAGGGCTGATGAGTATGTAGAATGAAGGGATTGTATACAAGCCAAAGAAACGTGAATCAGAAAGACAGGCATCAGATAGCTGGGTGTGGTGGCACAGGCCTGTGATCCCAGCTGTTAGCTGAGGCAGGAAGACTATTTCGAGTCTGAGGCCAGCCTGGACTACACAGTGAGATCCTGCCCACCCCCCAAAACAAAAGACAGGTACAGTAATGAATACCTGAAAATGGGAATGCATGTCCTTTAGTCTTTGAAATATTCTCTACTGTGCAACTTTGTTGTGGAGCTCACTGAGGCTTTTATATCATCCTTGCACCAGGCCCAGTAAGCTAGTGAGAAAGCCGGGTTTTTACAGAATATGACTAAAATAAAATCCAGTGTAATAAAACAAAAACAAAAGCTCCAAAAGAGAACAACAATCAAAGCATCATTAAAATTGTCCAGCTTATAGTGAAAATCAACATCATTCACACCATGGTTTGTAAACTGAGTCATACTCTTCTGAGAAATAATCAGGGAAAAAGCAGAGCAAGCTCTTGGCAAAATTACTGATGACACAGCACTTTCAGATGACACATAAAATCAACGGCACACAGTGTGAAGGAGCCACTGCTGTCCCAGTGAGTGCTAGTGGAAATTGGCTTTATTGTGAATAAAATCATTTATGACAAGCCTTGTTTGTTGTCAATCCAGAATCCATTCCTTCCCTTCTTTCCCCCCCGCCCCCAACCCCCTGGTACTGGGAATTGAACTCAGAACCTTGCATGGCTAAATCCCCAGCCCTCCTTCCCTTCTTTCTTGACTTTGAGACAGAGTTTCGATATGTAGACCAGGCTGGCCTCAGACCCTCAGTGATCCTCCTGCCTCAGCCTCCCCCGTGCTGGGATCACAGGCATGTGCCACCACACTCAGCCTGGATTCTTGATTTTGATCCATGCACCAGTGTCTCCAGTCTCAGGCAATCAATTATAAGTGATCTAAATCAATCATGATCAGCCTACTTCCATTTCCTCAGACTCCCTTACCTCTAGGAGACCATGAGACCCAGTTCTGGCCAGTGGAATATGATGGAATGTCTGCTGAGAGTCTTTCTAGGAACATAGGGACACTTTTGGTTTTTTAGTAAATTAGGTGTATATGCTGGTACCCCATCCCAATGTCTTCCCGCTGTGACTGTAGTCATGAGGTCTGGTGGCTGTAGATAGGATGGCTGGCCCCAAGTAAAGGCTGAATTTGTTAGCTATTGAATGTGTGTCCAGACCTGGTTACAGAACAGAAGCCAATCTCTCTGCATTTTAAGCTGTTGTAATTTAGGTTCTCTTTTCTTTTCCCTCTCTCCCTCCCTCTCTTCCTTTCTTTTGTGGTACTGGGGATCAAACTCAGGGGTGTTCTGCCTCTGAACTACATTCCCAATCCTTTTTATTTATTTTTATTTTGAGACAAGGTCTTGATAAATTTCCCAAGCTCATTCATCCTCCTGCCTCAGCCTTCCGAGTGCTGGGGTTACAGGCTTGCTCTATCAAGCCTGGCTTTGTGCTATCATTAGTGGGGTTTTTTGTTGTTGTTGGATTTTTTTTGGGGGGGGTTGCTTTTTGTGGGGTTTTTTTGTTTGTTTGTTTGTTGTTTTTTTTGGTTTTTTGAGACAGAGTTTCACTTTGTAGTTCAGGCTGGCCCTGAACTCACTGTGTAGCTCAGGCTGGCCTTGAACTCATAGTAATCCTCCTGCCTCAGCCTCCCGAGGGCTGAGATTACAGGTGTGTGCCACCATGCCTGGCTTATCACTAGTGGTTGAAAGCATCGCTGATGGGTGTCCCACTGGGGTGTGCAATATGAGCATTCTCTATGGTTTCACAAAGCATATGGAGGAAATGTGCTTGGTGATTTTTTTATTCCATTTCTCACTGAATTCCTTTGCAAGATTAGAGATGGGTACTGGTTCCCGGTTGCCTTCAGCCTTGAGGAGCCCTAGTAAGAAATGGAGAAGAAAGAGAGTGAGATCAGGACCCGAATCCCCTTTTCCCACCTGAGTCACCACGGATCGTGTCTTCAGAGCAGGTCACCCCATCAGCCCTCTCCTGCTGACCATGGTCCCTCTCCTCACTGGTGGTTATCACACCCTCCCTGGGTGTTCCTGCGTCCATGTGTCTGTATGTGAGCCTCCCTCAAATCATCCTATTTTGAGTGCTCTTGCTTGCCATGCTAACTGAGCAGCCAGCATTGAGTCTCAGATTTAAAACACAACTTGCATCTGAGCATCAACTACACACCGCTGTATTCACAAAGACCAGTTGTCAGGCACTGATCTGGCTCCTGACTTTGAGATGTGTATATGGAAACAGAGCAAGAAGAGTCAATGTTTTCCATTCATGGCCCCTCTGTTTTCAGAAATCTTCGAGAAGAAATGGACAGCAAGCAAAGACACTGTGGAACAAAGTACACTGGCTGGAGAGGGAAATAAATTCACATGAGGTTCGATATAAGCACCACTCTCTGGCTCTGATGCCTCTTTGATGTGGAGGGTAAGCCCAGCAGCATCTCCGTAGCACCTTCAGACCTTCAGGATCTTTTATTTATTTACTTATTTATTTATTTATTTATTTATTATTTATTTATTTATTTTGAGACAAAGTCTTGCTATGCAGTTCAGGCTATCCTTGAACTCACTATGTAACCCACAGTGGCCTTGAAATTGCAGCGATCTTCCTGTTTTAGCCTCCCGAGTGCTGAGATTACAGGTGTGCACCACCACACCTGGCTACCTTCAGGATCTTGATGACCCTGCACTTTAGGCTTCAGGGCGAGGCTATCACTGTTTTTCATGTTGAGGAAAAGACGTCAAGATTTTGAATACAGAACTGTGGGACCAAAGCTTAGCTGTTGAGAATAAAGCTCTTTCTCTGCATTTGAAGGCTGCTTTCTGCTCTTGGCAGAGAAATAAATCTATATAAAAGCAACCATGAGGAAAATAAAAAAGACTATAAATCCTCAAGCCACCAGACAAAAATGCTAACATGTGTGCACACACATGCATATCAAAGAAATCAGCTGGGGATTTAGTTCAGTGGCGCTGCGCCTGCCTCGAAATTGCAAGGTCTTGAGTTCGATAACTGGTACCGAAAATAAATAAATGAATGAATGAATAAATAAATAAATAGAAAGAAAAGAAAACAAGAAATGCATGTAGTGAAACATGGGAGACAGAGGAAACACTGAAATAGAAAAAGAAGATGAAAGAATTAGGGCTAATATACCAGTGATACCAACAAATGAAAATGGGATAAGCTTGTCCTACGACAGAAAAAAGATTCCTATATCACGTGATAAAACAATATTCTACTCCAGGCATGATGAGCACCTGTGATCCTAGCACCCCAGAGGCTGAGGCAGGAGGATCTCCATGAGTTCGAGGCCAGCCTGAACTGCAAAGTGAGACCCTGTCTGAAGAAAATAACCAAAATAAACAAACAAACAAGAAAGTGTCCTTTTTGTGAGTTGTATACAAACGATACACCTTTACCAAAATAACTCAGAAAGGTTTAAAAATAAAAGATAAACCAAAGTACATCAGAAAATACCAAGTTGAAGCTGTAATGTAACCATCAACCAAACTTATATTAAAATAATGTTATTGCTGGGTGTAGTGGTCCACACCTTAGGAGGCTGAGTCAAGAGGATCACAAGTTCATAGCCTGCACAATTTTGGGAACTTGCCTCAAAATAAAATTTTAAAAAAGCTGGGGATGTAGTTTAGTGTTATGCTTGCCTAGAGCACGTGAGCCCCTAGGTTCAATCCTCAGTAACTAAAAAAAAAAAAATTAAAAAGTAAAATGTTAACATAAGAAAAAAAGTCAAAAGGAATTTAAACAAGAAAAAGAGAGTTTTATCACCTGCTGCACAAGCACAAGGACCTGAGTTCGATCCCCAGTACCAAAAAAAAAAGAGAGCATTATTCACTGTAAGAATCTGGTTTTCAGCTGGAGATAGTAGCTGAAGTCAGCACTCAGGAGGCTGAGGCAGGAGAAATCACCATGAGTTCAAGGTCACCCTGGGGCTACATAGTGAGTTCAAGGCCAGCCTGAACTACATAGTGAGACTCTGACTCAAAGGAAGGAAGGAAGGGAGGGAGAAAGAAAGAAAGAAAGAAAGAAAGAAAGAAAGAAAGAAAGAAAGAAAGAAAGAAAGAAAGAAAAGGA
>NW_004624731.1:1824708-1921377 GCF_000247695.1 Heterocephalus glaber
ACACACACACACACACACACACACACACACACGTAAACCTAAACATAAGAGCTAAAACTGTAAAACTCAGATTAAAAAATAACATAAAGTCCCTTGGACCTGAGAGCAATGGTACAATAAATTCTTACCCATCTGTGGCAAAAAAGAAAAATATTTGGTCTTTCTCCCTTATTCCTGGCAGAGCTCCTAAAAACCTTTGGAATTTCCTGAGTGACAGGAATATCTTGCTGTTTATAAGCAGCCCCTTTTGGGTACACCTGAGTTAATGTGAATTCAGTGGCTTGGGGTCACCAGAAAGACCCAGTGCCATTTCAGTCCTGCCCTCTGATGTCCAGGAAGGAGAAGGGAGTTGGAGATGAGCTGCACAGAAACCCATGAAGAGCAGGTCTGATGAGCTTCTGGGAACACATCCATGTGCATGCGGCAGGGGGCACACCCCAGCCCCACTGGGACAGGAGTTCCCGTGCCCAGGGCACCTCTGAACCTTGCCCCATGTGCCTCCACCTCAGGCTGTTCACCTGTATCATTTATGATAAACTAGTAAGTCAAGCATTTCCTTGAGTTCTGTGAGCCAGTCTAGCAAATTACTGAACCTTAGGAAGGGCTGAGGGAAGCCTGGATCCATGGCTGGGCTGTCTGTCAGCAGAGGAGGCCAGGAACTTGTGACTAAAGTTCGGGCCAGTCTTTGGAATCAAGCTCTCAAGCTGTCCGGGATGCACGGAGTCCACATACTGAGTGTCAGGGCTGAACTGCTGCATGCTCACTCCGTGGAGGGCCGAAGAAACAAAGAATTGTTGTTAGCACCGGAAGCCTCACCAGACCATCACACTAATAGATGGAGAGAAATCTTCGCCAGTGGAGCCCATTGGATATAGACCCACAGATGAAGGCTGAACGCTGGCTTCCTGTCCAGAACTGTGGCACTAGGATTGCCATTCTCCCATCTGCCTGCCTGCCTTTTGCTTTTTAAAATTGCTTTGTCAGGGTAAAACAGTAAAATGAACAAATCTTAAAAGGCCTTGAATTTCACTGGGAATGTAGCTAAGTGATAGAGCACTTGCTTAGTATGTATGAAGCCCTGGGCTCAATCCCCAGTATTGCAAAAAAACAGAAACAACACAAAAATTAAAAAAACTTGAAGTTTTACATAATGTATTACCTGTCCATTCACTACCCAGGTCAATATGTAGAACATCTCTTGCACCCCACAGGGTCTCTTGGGCCCCTTCCCAGTTTTTAAACCCCTTCAAACTTCAGTTTGCCTGCATTTAAACTTCATATAAATAAAGGAAGTAACAGTCATTACACTTTTATGCCCGGCTTCTTTTTTTTTACTTTTTTTTGGTACTGGAGATTGAACTCAGGACCTTACGCTTGTGAGGCAGGTGTGGAGCCACTGAGCTAAACCCACGGCTCTTCTTCTTTTTTTCTTTTGAGACAGGGCTTCAATATATAGTCCAGGCTGGCCTTGAACCTGCAGCAATCCTTCTGCCTCAGCCTCCTGTGGGCTGGTATAGGTGTGCCTGGCTTCTTCTAAACACTTTTTTTTTTGTACCAGGAGTCAAATTTGGGGTCTTGCACTTGCCAGGCAGGCGCGGATAAATCCTGGCCTCTAAACACAGTATTTTTAAGATTCATCCATGTGATTGTTGGAGACAATGCTTTGTTCTTTTCTATTGCCATGTTATATTATATGAGAAATCACAGTTTGTTTCCACTCACCTACTAGTGAACATGTGAGTGTATTTACAGTTTTTGGCTATTCACACACACATAAAACTGCTCTACTGTTCTTGTGTAGGTCTTCAGGCGGTTACAAGCACTTTCTCTCCTCTGTGCAGTGTACTGAGAAGTGCAATGTCGAGGTCATACAGTTCACCTTTGTTTAATCTTAGTAGGTACTGACGAATTGTTTTCTAAGCTATTGTGCCAGTTCACTCTTCTGTCAACAATGTCTGATGGATCCCGTTAATTTTCAATCTTGACATATTTGCTATTGTTAGCCCTTTCATTTCAGCCTTACTGATGGGAACATATCATTAATATTTGTTTATTTATTTATTTTGGCTTTTTTGAGACAGGGTCTTGCTATGGAGTCCAGGCTGTCCTTGAACTCACTATGTAGCCCAGGCTGGCCTTGAACTCACAGCAATACTCCTGCCTCAGCCTCCTGAGTGCTGGGATTGCAGGTGTGCACCACCACGCAGGCCTCTAATTTTTAATTTCTTAAAATTTTTATTTAAAACTTGTTAAAATTTTTATTTACCTAAAAAGGGTGGTCTGTGGATGCTAAATGTTTGAGAAATCTGTAGGACTCTTCCAAGTTGCCAGAAATTCCCTGATGTGTGGGTGTGTTTGCCTGGATCTGTGCCACAGTCACAGATGGATGCTGCTGAGGCCCCACCCTCCTGGTCTTGGAACAGACCCTTTACTTCCCCAGGAACAGGAAGGGTTTAGTTGGGATCCCACAGGGAGATGTTTCCCATCACCATCAACATCTGGGGAACATCTGGTGAGCCCATCCTGGGACAGGCAGATGCTTTGCTGGAGAAAACATATCACTTATTCGCTTATATTTTCCCTTAATCTCCTCTCCTCCTCTTCTCCCACAAACCCATCACCCAGCATGCTCCCTGCTATAAGCCTGGACTCTAGTCCTTGCCAAGCCCCTGCCCTGGTTTTGGTCCTGTCTGGTTTTTCCAATCCACAGCCCAGCAGGATGCAAACCTAGGTAGCCTGGGCCTGACCCTCTTTACCTCCAGTGCCCATGCCACCCAGCTCCTTATCAGCAAGCAGCATCTTCCTGAAACCCAGTCAAAGAAAGGTCAGCAGGTGGGGTTCTCCAGTCCAATGTCCCCATTTTACAGATGGAAAGAGGGAGTCGGAGAGAGAAAACCAAAGTAAAATGCCATTTCTAGGTCACAGAAGCCCCTTTCTGCTGGGGATGGGAGGCAAGCAGAAAGGCAGACAGGGAAAAAGGTTCTTTGGAATCAGCAAGGTCTGTAGCCTGCAGCTGCAGGGAGACCATGACTCTCATCCAGCTCTGTAGACTTGTAGAGTTTTTTCCTTTTTTGGTGATACTGGGGGTTGTACCCTGGGCCCTTCACAAGGAGTTACATCCACACACACTCCCCCCCCCCCATTTTTTGAAACAGATTCTCTTGGTAAGTCACTTAATTGCCCAGGGCTAGGTTTGAATTTGAGGTCCTCCAGCCTCAGCCTCCCAGAGTGCTGGGAATATAGGTGTGGATCACCATGCCCTGGCAGCTCTGAGACTTAAAGCTCCTTCATGAGCAGCCTCAGCCATACCAGCAGCTTTGATTTACCAGTGTTGAGGACTCCTCCAAGGCCGCTGCCAGCCCTGCTCCCAAGGAGTCCCTGGAAGCTTGGATTCAGACCCCCAGACACCTCGCTTACATCCCTCAGGTACGCCACGCAACCCATCCAGGAGGAGAGGCCTGAATCTTCCCAGCCTGCTTTCCTCCTGTTCTTCCCCAGAAGGTAAAGGGCGGAGGACGAGTCTGGCCCTCTCTACACACACCTACAGCTGAAGAGGGGCCCTCGCTATCCATCGCCTCCACCCCAGATGTCACCCAGACCAGACAGGTCACCCCCACCCGCACCGTGGAGGCTGCACGGAGCCCGCGGGGCTGGGCTAGCGCTGGTAGTCCTCATCTAGGACAACAGAAGGACCCAGAATGCAGCGGGAGCAGGCTGGTGGTGGTGGTGGTGGGGCTCCCTGAGGAGGCAGTGCAGGCTGAGCCCAGGAAGGCTGGCGTAGGGGTTCAGGTGAGCGGAAATGCGTGCCTAGCTCTGAATACGCCGCAGCAGGTGAGGCGAGTCACTCAGGCCTAGGTAGGGTGGGACCGGCGAGGGGAAGGGGGCTGGGACTTGCACACTTGCCCTGCACAGCAGCTCGGGAAGAGGTGGCCCGAGTCCCAAGAGGCTCGGCTGGAGCAGGGGCTCGGCCCTGAGCACCGCCGAAGGTCAGGCCCACGGGTGACCGTCCTGGCCCAGTGGACTTTCTGGACAACCTGGGGGTGGGCGCCGGAGTGGACTGAATCTCAAAGAGCTGCCTCTGGGGCGGACAGAGGGCGTGTCAGCGCCTAGCTCAGCCACTCCCGCCCCGCGGAGCTGCGCGCCTAGCCGGGCCTCAGTCTACCGATCTGCAGAGCGGGGCGGTGGGCGACTGCAAGACCCAACTCGCTCGGCCGGCGCCTGGGAAGAGGTGAGGCGCGAGGCCAGCGAGGTGGCGTGGCCAGGCGGAGAGCGGCGGGGCACTGCCCGGGGTCAGAGTCCGCCAGGAGGCCGCGGCCGCCGTGCCAGGCCGGGGTGGGGGCGGGGTCGCGGGCGGGGCGGGGCTTCAAGGGGGTGCCGCCGGCGGGGCGGGGTGGGCGGGGAGGGGCGGGGCCGCGGGCGGGCGTGCGTCAGCGCCGTGAGCCCCGGAGTTTTCCACTGACGAGGAGGGCGGAGCACGGGCGGGACCGGACCGTCAGTCTCCCGCTGTCGCCGCCGCTGCCGGACGTGGGACTAGGGTGGCCGCACGAACGGCTGAGCGCAGTAGCCGGGCGGGGGGAGTGCCGAGCCAGAACGCGGGTCAGACGGGTCGTGGAGCCCCCGGAGCACAGGTGAGCGCGGAGCCCGGGCCGGCAGCCAGACTGGGCAGGGGGCGTCCCGCGCGGGAGGCGCGCCGCGGCTCGGCCGGGCCGTTTGCTCCCCGGCACCGGGTGGGCGCCGGGACCTGGGTCGGATTCCGCAGCCAGAAGGCTGGCGCCGCGGGCCCCCGTCCCGTCTCCTGCGCCGCCGCGGCCGCCCGCGACGTCCCGGCCCCCGAGATGTCCCCGCGCAGGTGGCGGGCAGCGGGGCGCGCGCGACTGCGGGTGAGGTTCCCTCTGACCCAGCTGCCTAAGAACTTTTCACAAGTTCCTTGTGTGGCCGGAGCAGGAGCGGAGATGAGTGGGTCTCCGCTCGGCACGGATCTGGAGGGGGAGGGCTGGGGGGAGGGGTGTGTCGTGCGTTCACCTGTTTGTCAGTCTCCGTCACTGCAGAGGCCACCGCCGTGAGTCACGGGGCGCAGCTACACCGGCCACCCGCGGGCACTCGTAGGTCCTCTCCCACGCACTGCTGTTCCCTCCTTTGCACGTACTTCCCCTCGGTCCTCAGTTTCCCCTCCCCGGGGGCCTTTTCCCAGTCTCGCAGTGCTGTGATGCCCACACCACCGCCACAGCCACACACTTAGTCACTTCTGCTCCCAGTACAGTCACACACAGCCAAGCCCACACTCCCGACGCTGCCCACCCAACACCTCCACTGTCAGTCTCACAGCCCTCGAGAGAGTAAGGAGCTCGTCACTCTCCGCCCCCAAATCCTTGACAGCCCTGCCTTCTTACCGCTCCACACCCAAGTAGCCAAGTCCACCCCCCTTTCTCCTGTGCCCTTGTTCTGTCGTCTCTGGCTCTGGCATCACTAGCCAACAGGTCACACCCCATCCAGTCCTGGTGCTGAGCCATCTTTTAAAAATGCAAATGTATTATTGTCACTCCCTACTTAAATCCTCCCTTGGCTTCCTGTGCCCTCAGGCTAAAGTCTGCCCTTTTGCCCCTGGCCCTGCCCCTTCCTAGGCTGTCCCTCCTCCACACTTGACTGGCTATCCTGCTCCCCAACCCCCTCACTGGTGCTGTGCCCTGGTGGGGACTCTACACCCCTTCCTCAAACCTGCCTCCACCTCCAGCTGTACCCTTCCTGCCCCATCCCTCCACCCCACCACCCCCACTGTACAGCACCCTCCAGCTCACACTTCAGGGGAGCAGTGTTGTAGGTCTTGCTCCCTTTGTACCCAAATATCTGCCACAGATTTTGGCACATAACTAGAGTTTAGTAACTACTGTATTTTTGAATGAATGAGTGAGTGAATGAATGAATGAATGAGTGAGTGAAAGGGACTTGGCTTAGGTAGGAGCAGTTATTGTCAGGTTCAGTTTCCCTTCTGCAGGAGCAGTGCCTCTTGCAAACATTTGGCAACTACCCAGTGCCAGGCCCTAGAGGCTAGGCTGAGGAACTGTCCTGTCCCTCAGATCACTTTCTGAGCGCCGGGTGGGGGAAGGGTGTGCCAGTGCTTCCGGGCTGCTGAGGCAGCTAGTTTCTGTGGGACCATTTTGCCTGGAGGTGTTTTTCCCACATCCCAGGAAGTAATTCTGGAAGGCCTGGGGTCATGTGACCCCAGGTGTTGGAGGGAAGGACTGGCCAAGGCCTGGGGTTTTGAGGTTAAAGGACACATTCTTCGAATTCCTGGAGGGGTTGAAGGCACTGAAAGGTGCCCCCTCCCTAATATCAGCTCTGGCTGTGAGTTGGGGCACTGGTCAGACTGTTGAAGTGGGCTGAGAAGTTGATGTGACTTTTCCAGGGCTGGCCTCCCTCTCCCCAAAACAGTCGTTAGTTACTTAGTGCCTGGAGTGAGGTGTCCTTTCCTGGATTCACATAGTGCAACCTGAGTGTGTAGCCAGTTGTGGCAAGTAGGCTGGGGAGGTGTCCCCATGGGCTGTCAGCGCCTGTGTGGTGGCTGGAGGGCCCAGTCAGATCTCGGAAGAAGCCTGGTTTTCTTTGATTTAGTCCTTGTCTCTGGGGCTTCTGGGGTGTGGTATTTCTGTTGGAGCCGGCTCCTGGGAATTGCTTTTCCTTCTTCCAGGACCCTAAGAGGGGGGCTGTATTCACCCCGGGAACACTGCCATGGTCAGGATCTTGATTCCTGGGTAGCTGCTGAGGGCCCCTCCCCCACCCTCTGACTCACTGTCTGACACTTTTCTTGGACTCTTTTAACTATCTTTCATTCCTTTTTCTGCCTTGGCCTCTCCTTGTCTCTGGCTCAGACCTTCTGTCTCATCTCCTGCCTCTGCCTCTGCCTCTGTAGCCACTGGATCCCCAAGCAGGACAGAGGAACAGGAGATCCAGGGTCTCTCCTCCCTTTTCTTACCCCAAAGGAGGATCAGGGAGGAGGTAAAAACTCTCATTTGATTCCAGATCTGTAGATCCTGAGAGAGGATTCATCACTTAAACCTGCAGCAGGACTGTAGTCTTTGTGTGACTCTTTCCCTTTATGCAGCTTTGGAGGTTGTAACCTCTTTCTGTGGACATCCCTGACCTAGAGCTCTGGTGTCCGGCCTGAGCCTTCTCCCTTGACATCTCCCTTTGCTCTTGGGGAGTGGGGACTCTCCAGAAATACTTGCACTGGTGCTGCCTGCAGCCTTGAAGCCTTGAACTTCCCTCTCCTACCCTCAGAGCCGTCTTTTTGAGATTGTTCTTTTTTTTTTTTTTTTTTGGTACCAGGGATAGAACTCAGGACCTTGCCCTTGCAAGGCAGGTGCTGGAACCACTGAGCGGAACAACTGAGCTAAATCCCCAGCCCTTTGAGATTATTCTTGCTGGAATCCTTTGGCACAGGCTGGGAGGGGGTGGGCACGTGCCCCTCCCCCTTAAATTAACTGTTGGGAGCGGGAGAAGGTCACATTGAGACTTTGTGTGCATAAAGAATGCCTCTCCATGGATACTTGAGATGCAGGCTGGCCTGCCTGCTTCTGACCTTGTCAGGCACCCTCTCTGCCAGGCCCTGTTCTAGGCACAGGCACATGTGGCCAGGCACAGCTGCCCTAACCTTGTTGTGAGGTTGACAAGCAATGAGGTGGTTGCACGGTGGTCAGATAAGGTTGTGATGGAGAAATTTCAGGGTCTTTGGGAGCTGTCTTTCTTAGTTTGGGCTCCTATTACAAAAACATCATAGGATGGATGGCTTAAACAAAAGTTTATTTCTCATGTTCTCATGTTTCTAGACATGGAGGGGGGGTCCTAGATGAAAGTGCTAATCTGTTAAAGGTCCCTTCCTGGTGTGCGGATGGACACTTGTCTTTGTCCTCACATGGTAGAGAAAGAAGCCCCACTGCTATTCATGATCTTATCACCTTCCAGAGGCCCCAACTCTAAACACCATCACACTGGGGATTATGATTCAATGTAGGAATTTTAGAAGACCAGAGAGGCAGGGGGTTGGAATGGAGGACTTAGGATGTCTCTCTGGAGGTGACTTTAGAAAGGGAATGAAGCTAGATTGTTCCAGTTTGTGCAAAGGCCAGAAGGTGGCCATAAGGAAAACTGCAAGTTCAGTTGAGGTATAGAGAGGGGTGTGTAAGAGTCTTGCAAGATGAGTTTGGAGGGGAAGCAGTGGTCAGGCCTGTTTCAGCCTCAGAATTCTGGAGCCTAAGGGCAGTAGAGTGGTTATAAGCATGGGAAGGGCAGGTAGATATTTAGTTTAATATGCTCATTCTGACTGCAGAGTAAAGAACAGCTGGAGTGAGAGGTCAGGAGCAGAGACTGGGGACATGAGTGGCAGTGGTAGAGACAGAAACATGTTTAATTTTCTTTTTGTGTTATTGACAGTTTTTTAAAGGTCAGTGCATAGATCCATTGACTCTTTAGAGGGTTTTGCGTTTTTTGGCAGTCCTGGGGATTGAATCCAGAGCCTCGGCACATGCTAGGCAAGCAGTCTACCACAGGGCTCATCCCCAGTGGGGACAGAAACATGACCAGGGTAATAAACTTTTTTTTACATGGTGATAGGGATCAAGTCCACATCTTCATGTGTGCTAGGTTAGGGCTCTACCATTGAGCTATACCCTCAGCCCAAACTTTAAATTGATGGTAACCTGTGTAGAAGGCATAAAGTATATGAATCTTACACGTACAGCTAGATGAATTCTTAGTTTTAGACACTCGTGTAAACATTACCCAGACCCCAGAAAATTCCTGGATGACTCTTCCCATCGTATGCCCCTTCTCCTGAGAACCACTATTCAGACTGTGTCCATCACCCCTTGGTTTTGCCTTTTCTTGAACTTCATGGACATATATTTTGTTTCTGGCTTTCTTTCACCCAGCACCATGTCTGTGAGATTCATCTGTGTTGTGTGTATCCAGGAGCTCATTCTTTTTCTGCACATCACAGAACACTTATCGCTGTCAGAGAATTTGACAGGTATTCATGTAAACCTCTCAACCCTCTGAGGTTTTAAAACAAAGAATTGGAGACACAGGTGTTAAGGAACTTGCACAGGATCACCCAGCCAGTTAGTAGCCAAGCTGAGGTTCTACTACTATACTGGGTGGCTTCCAGGATGCTTAAGTCTGTGAGTGGCCTTGTATGGATTAAATGATTGTATGTGAACACCCGGGACTGAGTGCCTGGATTTAGATGGAGGGAGAGGAAGGAAGAAGTTGAGGATGGCTGCAGGTTTCTGGCTTGAGCAACTGGGTGGGTGGCAGTGCTGTTACTAAGATAGGAAACACAGGAAGAGGAACAGATGGCATGGAGGGTGGGGAACAGAGACAAGGGGTTCAGTTTGGGGCCTGTGGAATTGTATGTTTCCGGGGGAAGCCCAGGCAGACATGCAGAGTGGGCAGTTTTGGTCCTGGGGGTCTCAAACTGGGCATACTTAGGGAGGAATTCAGCACCCAATAGATGGCATTGGAATTAGCATGGGGTCCCAAATGAGACTGTGGTGGGCACAGGATGTGTGTTGTTTGTCCATGATGTGTGTTTCCTATGTCTTAGTATCTCAGTGTATGTGTATACATGCCTGACTCTGGATTGTGAATCCCCCATCTCCTGGGAGAGCCCATAGGTCAGCTGGGAGCTGAGTTGTTTTTGTTTGTGGTTTGACCCTGGGAAGGGGTGCTGAGCCTGAGAAAGAACCCCCGGAAACACCTGTGTAGTCTCTTCCCCCAGGCCCCTCCTGGGGCCTGGTGGGGGATGGTGCTGGTGGTGGCTAAGATGGGAGATTTTCATCTTTCTCTCCTTGGGGAAGGCTGTCCCTAGGATGAATTTTATTCAGTTAATCCATTAACAGCACATCCCCCAGGATTCAGGGACTCAGTGCGATAGGATGTTTGGAAAGAACACCTGAGTGGAGATAGCTTTCTGGTTGGTTTTTCCTGTTGTCTGTTTCCTGTGATGGGGGTCCCCAGCTCTGGGACCTCTCCTTTCCCCTTCCTCCTGGCCACCTTGTGTCCAGCACTGAGGGAAGCTACCCAGCAGCAGAGCCAAGGAAACTCTGCTCAGCCCTCAGGATTGAATCCTCCAGGGGCTCCCAGGGTCCAGAAAGGACTTACTTGCTGAAGCATTCAGGGGAAAGAGCCCTGAGCCCCTGCACTCAGATGAGGCCAGCCTGGCTGTGGTGTTGTTGGCTGCCTTCTTCTGAGGGCTGAGATCCTCAGGCTTGATCCTGAGGCCAATCCTGAGGGCCAGTCCTGAGGCTTGTCCTAGAGTGCTACATGTCAGAAGCTACAGACCGGAGAGACATGGGGCATCATCTTAGGTAGTTAGTTGAATTGTTAGAGATTTTTTTAGAGAGACTTATTAAGTTGCCCAGGCTGGGTTTGAACTTAGGATCCTCCTGCCTCAGTCTCTAAGAGTTCTGGAATTACAGTAGAATGCCACATCAAGCTTGAGGGTTTTTTTTTTTTAAGGTGGAAAATAACTTCCATATATGTGAGGTTGAGACAGGGATAGATACTAGATTGCTGGTGGAAGGCAAGACAGAGGTGAATTTTAAGATCAGATACAGGGCTCTGGTCACAGTTAGGCCTGGAGGCAAGGGACTTTTCTCCCTGTGCATGTGGGGGTTTCTGAGGGAAAATCTGAGAAGCTCCACCACAGGGAGGGAGAAGCTCAGGAAAGTCCTGCCTGGGAATGGGGCCAACGCTAAAGCCAGCCTGTTCCCAGATTGGATGCCCAGACAGCCTGGCCTGGGTGAGGGCCACTGCTGTCAGTGTAGGGTGGTGGGTCTGTATGGGTGTGCTGGGGCAGGGAGGAAGCAGAGCCACCATATGAGGGCTGTGCAGGGTGTGCGATGTGCAGATGGGTGCACACGCGCAAAGGCACCCAGAGGTGAGCGGTGTGAATCACTCTTCCAATGAGTCAGCTCCCAGGATTCCTGTCATGGAAGGATTGGGGCCAGGCTGGGTTCTGTCAGCCCATCTGTCAGTCTGGCTGCCTTCTGCCCTTGCCAGCATGGGTGTGTATGTGTGTGTAGGTGGGTATAGGAGGTAGTGAGGAACGGGCCTGGTGGTTTCCTGGAAGTCTCTGGGCAGAGGTTTTGGGAGGTGAAGGCGCCAGAGTGTGGAATTTTGCACATGATCAGGAGAGAGGGAGGTGCTGTCTTGTATCTCTGCCCCTAGAGCTTCTGGCTGCAACTGGAGGACCCATGCGAGGGTCTGGAACACTTGGGAAGAATGATGGTCACGGTGAGAGCCTGCCTCCTGACCTCTGTCAGCTTGCTGTTGCCGCTGGACTGCTACTGAGAACTTTCTCGATCCCATTCCAGGCTGTCTGTCCCGGCTCTCAGGACCTGATCCCGCCATGACTGGGCCACTGAAGAGGAAATTTGACCAGCTGGAGGAGGACTCTTCTTCTTTCTCCTCCTCTAACTCCTCTGGCTGCCTCTCTCGTTCCTCCTGCTCTTCGAGCTCTTCCATCTCCCCTGCCTGGGACTCTGACGAAGGCAGCCCTTGGAGTCAGACGCCCCTGCCTGACCAGAACTTCTGTGGCCCCCAAAGTTTCACCCGTGAGTCCTCTCCCCTGGGAGCCCCACCACTCTGTCTTCCTTCCTGAAAAAGGAAATCGGGAGGCCCTGGTCAAAGCCATTTCAGCCTCTGGAGGCCAGGTTCTTGAGCATGGCTCCCTACTGCGTCCGCTTCTCTGTCATGATAGAGTGGTCACTCTGGGCCTCCTGTTCAGGAACACTTGGGCCTTGTGTGGACGCTGCTCATTGGAGTGGCCCTGAAGCCTTCTCACCCTGCCCCTCCCTTCTGTTGCAGCTTCGTTTCTCCAGTGTGTACTCTGTCCACCTCCAAACTGAGCTGTGGAGGCCACACCCCACACATCCCTGCCAGGCCTGACCCTCTCTTGTCAGAGTGCTTTGCCTGCATGTACTGGGAAAGGTTTTTTTCTGATTTAATTCTCTTGTATAATCTTTTTTTTTTTTTTTTTTTTTTGAGCCAGAGTCTGGGTGTGTAGTGTAGGCTGGCCTTGAACTTACTATGTAGCCCAGGCAGGCCTTGAACTCATGGTGATCCTCCTGCCTCAGCCTCCCGGAGTGCTGAGATTACAGGTGTGTGCCACCATGCCTGGCTGTTTACTGTTTTATGTGTATTGTGTATGTACATATATATGTGCAATATACCTTTAAAAATACTTTTCTTTTTTTCAATACTGGTGGTTGCACCCAGGGCCTTGCCACTGAGCTGCATTCCCAGTCCTTCAGTTTTTACTTTCAGATAGGGGCCTTACCTTGTCCAGGCAGGACTTGAACTTGGTGGATCCCCCAGCCTCAGGCTCCCAATGTGCTAGAATCACATGCGTATGTCACCATGCCTGGCTTAAAAAATGCTTTTAGTATGTAGACTAACATACAAACTGCAAACATTTTAGATGAGAAGCTTGGGTAGCTGGGTACAATAATATGAAGTTGAAATATATGGTCCATGATCCCAGCACTCAGGAAGAGGCAAGAGGATCGTAAGCCCAAGGCCAGGCTGGGCTGTGCAGTGAATTAAAGGCTAGCCTGGGCTATATAGTAACACCCTGCCTCGAAAAGCAAAAAGAAGAAATAGAAAATTGCCAATATTTGACCAGTTTATAAAGATACACTGGTATATGTATTGAATGTATCAATATGTAGAGAGCTTAGTAATCAAAATATAATCAGTGACTTATAAAGAGAAAGCCTTTATAGGCCTACTGTAAAACACAGAAACTATAAAGGAAAGGATAAATATGTATTTTTTGATTATCCAATCTTTAAAAATTGTGCAGAGCTGGGCATGATGGTACATACCTTTAACCCCAGCACTCTGGGAAGCTGAGGCACAAGGATTCCAAGTTCGAGCCCAGCCTCAGTGATTCAGTGAGAGCTTGTCTCAAAATGAAAGTTAAAAAAGGGCTGGGGATGTAGCTCAGTACAGGCCCTGGGTTCCGTCCCCAGTGCTGCCCTCCACCTCAGTTGTGTGGGTTGGGAATGTAGCTCCTGGGTTCAGTTCCCAGCAGCAGACTCACAAAAATAAGTAAATCTGTGAAATGTCGTAACAAAAGTGAAAGACAAAAATTGTTGCACACACAGATAGCTTGAATGATTATTTTCTATATCATATATAGAGATAATTAATACAAACTGTAGAAGGCTATACAAGGGACTGGCTGATGGTGATGGGAAGATGTTTAATCTCATGAATCCTGTCATGAACCGTGGACTGGGCAATGGTAACAAGCATGATTGACAAGGGCGTAGCGTTCAGTTTGCCAAGTCTGACTCCTGCCAGCCAGGCTGGCTCCAGAGTTCAGATCTGTCCTTTTCCAAGGCGTGGAGAGGCGGCGAGGGGACCTGCGGGGGGAGAGCCTTCGCCATCTCCCTGAAGCCTGCCTAATCCTCGTCCCTTCCCTGCTTCCAGCACTGCCCATCCTGAAGCAGGCTCCTCGGGAGCACTCACGCCGCGTAGTCTTCGATGGCATCACCGTCTTCTACTTCCCGAGGTGTCAGGGCTTCACCAGCGTGCCCAGCCGTGGCGGCTGTACTCTGGGCATGGCCCCTCGCCACAGTGCCTGCCGCCGCTTCTCCTTGGCCGAGTTTACCCAGGAGCAAGCCCGGGTGCGGCAAGAGAAGCTCCGCCAGCTCTTGAAGGAGGAGAAGCTGGAAACCCTGCACAGGAAGGTAAGGAGAGCCCTCCCCAGCAGCACCTAAAGTCCTAACCTAACCCCGAAGCACCATGCATCTGCATCATAGCACCTGGGCCTTGGAGCCTGAATCCCTCTGACCTGAAGGAGGGGATGTGGATCTGTCAGGTTAGGGGAGGGTTTGTCCCTCTTCTGGGTTGTGACACAGGAGAACCTGTCTTTGCAGATGCCACGAGGGCAGTGTTCTGGCTGTGCTCACTGACGCACTGCAGTGCTAGCACATAGTGGACACTGGGGAGGGTCTGTTCCATGTCTGTGCTTCTCACGTCCCTTTCCTGTGGATGCAGCCTTCTGCAGCTGGGCTACTTGAGGCAGAGGGTGGCCACCCTCTCACAGTGGATGCCATCGATGATGCTTTGGTGGAGGAGGACTTGGCAGTAGCTGTGGCAAGTGGCAGGCTGGAGGAAGTGAACTCCCTACAGCCCTACCCAGCTCGGCAACGGCGGGCTCTGCTTCGGGCTTCGGGTGTGCGAAGGCTCGACCGTGAGGAGAAGCGGGAGCTGCAGGCACTGCGGCAGTCCCGGGAGGACTGTGGTTGTCACTGCGACAGGGTCTGTGACCCTGAGACCTGCAGCTGCAGCCTGGCAGGCATCAAGTGCCAGGTGCAGTGGCTGGATGGGCTGGGATAGGGAGCCTGAGCCTGCAGGGTTGTTGCATTCCACAAAGTACTCACTTTGGCCTTTACTTTCTCTGCAGATGGACCACACTGCCTTCCCTTGTGGCTGCTGCAAGGAGGGTTGTGAGAACCCCCAGGGCCGTGTGGAATTTAATCAGGCACGCGTGCAGACCCATTTCATCCACACACTCACCCGCCTCCAGCTGGAACAGGGTTCGGAGAGCCTCGGGGAGCTGGAGGCCCCTGCCCAGGGTAGCCCCCCCAGCCCTGGCGAGCCCGCCCTGGTCTCCACTCTCCCGCTGGGTAAGCCTCCTGTGAGCAGCGAGCTGGGAGACAACAGCTGCAGCAGCGACATGACCGATTCTTCCACTGCATCTTCATTGTCGGGCCCCAGTGAGGCCCCAGACCATCCTGTTCACTCAGGCCTGCCTGGCCCTGGCTTCCAACCTGGCGTGGATGATGACAACCTGGCACGGATCCTGAGTTTCAGTGACGCTGACTTCGGCAGGGAGGAGGACGAGGATGAAGGGGGTGTTGGGAGCCTGGACAACCTCAGCTGCTTCCACCCAGCTGACATCTTTGGTACTGGAGACCCTGTTGGGCTGGCCAGCTGGACCCATAACTACTCTGGCTCTAACCTCATGTCTGGCATCCTGGATGAAAATGCCAACCTTGATGCCAGCTGCTTCCTAAATGGTGGCCTTGAAGGGTTTAGAGAAAGCAGCCTCCCTGACACCTCAGTGCCACCCACCGTGGATGCTGGCCAGAGCAGCTCCGTGGACCTCAGCTTGTCTTCCTGTGACTCCTTCGAGCTGCTCCAGGCTTTGCCGGATTATAGTCTGGGTCCTCACTACACTTCCCAGAAAGTGTCTGGCAGCCTGGACAGCATCGAGGCCCCACACTGCCCCATGCCTGGCCTATCTCCACCTGCAGATGCCAGCACGTGCTTCCTGGAGTCCCTCATGGGCTTGCCTGAGCCAGCCCCTGAGGTCCTGGCTCCCTTTATGGACAGCCAGTTCGATGACGCTGCCCCAGCATCTCTGGAGCCTGTGCTGGTGTGAGGACTAGGGTGCCTTTTCCCTGCCCCAGGAGCCCCAGTGCTGCTTTTGTGTGATTTTGGGGCTCTCTAAGGTCTATAGGTAACAGTCTCCCATTGGCTGGCCCAGCCGCAGGCGCTCCTGGTTTCCTGCAACACTGAATTTATTTATTTATTTTTATTGACTCTTCTGTGCTGAAGAGGGTGGGGAGGGTGTTTCACCACTCAGCCACCTGGCCCTCCCGTGCCAGGAAAGAAGGCATGGCTCCTGCTGGAGCTTTGCAGACCCCTTTTGGGGGGGGTCTATGGTGTTCCTAGCCCAAAGACGGCGAGACAGGGCTAAAGTCAGCCACCGATGGCATCTTGTTTTGCCTTGAGCCCCAGACCCATGGGTGGCTGAGCCTCTGGACTGTGAAGACTGTAATTTATTTTCATAATTTATTTGGAGGCTGAGGTGGCTTTGGCTTCACTTCTCTGTCTGGTAGGCAGTACTGGGGGTGAGGTCCCTTTTGCACCCTGCACCCTGCCCTGCTCTGCCTGGGCCTTGATGTAGACCAGGGGTGGACTTGAGTCCTGTGGTCTCCTCTGTCAGCTGCCTGGCTCCTGGATGGCTGTGCAGGCGGGGCTGGGCTGACCAGCTGTGACCAAAATCTCCTCTACCCTATTTGGCCCCTCTGCTTCCTGCTCTCTGGTCCATGTCCCCTCTCCAAAGTCCACAGCCTTTATTCCCAGCCCAGGATGTAGGAGGTGGAAGCCAGGGACCCCAAGAGAGTAGGGGGTTTGCCTCAGAGCTGAAGCATGCTCTGGACTACCGTCTCAGGCTTTCTAGGTGCCACAGGCCAGTTGGTGAGGGTTGCTCTTTATGGCTTTCATGCCCTTTGTTTGCTGATACTGAATTTTACATCAATTTTTATATTGTCCCTAAGTGTCAGAACTATAATTTATTCATTTCTGTGTGTCTGTGCCAAGAAACCCAGGCTCTGGGCCTGTCCCCTTGCCCAGGAGGCCTTGCCAGCCTGTGTGTTTGTGGGAACACATTGTACCTGACCTGACAGGTACCAATAAAGAGGCTCTATTTTTAACAGTGTGGTCTGCATCAGTGGGATGGGGAGCAGGGGCACATCCCCGAGAGGTGGCTGTGTGGAGAGGACGGCCCGCAGGGTGGTGCGGACACTGAGGCTGTGTTGTGGGGTGGGAGGGGCACAGAGCAGATTGGGCCTCCTTCCAGGCAGGGCAGTCAGCTTGGAGGCAGGAAGCTGGCTGAGGCTGGCTGGGCAGATGGAGCAGTTTGCTCTTTGGATTAACCCGTTCCTATCCAGTAGTCCCTATCCAGTAGTCATCGTGAGTAGCAGTAGGGAACAGCAGTGGGGTGCTCTTCTGAGATGGGGCTCTGCTTGGGGTGGGTAAGGGCACCCTCCTTTCTGTAAACACTCAGCCCTTCGGGCCCTGGCCCAGAAGGTGAAGTCACACACCAGGGCAGGGCAGGGTGATTGGACGTGGCAGTAGCTCTGCAGCTGTGATCCCTGGGGACAGCACAGGAAGCTGCAGAACCTCATCTGTCTGCACCAGCCAGACCTGTCTGACCTGTCCCTAGTAGCACAAGTGGGCTGTGGTCCCAACAGCAGGCTGCAGCCTGCCTCCAAGGCGGCAGCCCAGCCTTGCTCTTCAGGAGTGATAAATTTGTGAAGATGCTAAGCAGGGACCAGCAAAGGAGAGCCTTTTCATGCTCTGATCCTCCACTTCTGATAGTCTGTCCTGGGTGCACTCATGAGCATGGACCCAGAATGACAGGCTCAAATCCTAGCTCTTGTACTACCTTGGGAGGTGACTCATTCACATTACCTCTCTGTGCCCGAGTTCCCTCAGTACTGTGCAAATAACGAACCCCCTAAAGTTGCTCAGTTCACATACGCAAAGCACTTAGGAGAGTGCCTGGAACATGCAAGCCCAGGTCCACATGTGTGACTTGTTTTCATGTTTCTGCCTCTAGGTTTAATTCTTTTTAACCACCTGGCCTGTCACCCTTTAGGTATTTGTCTCTTGCGTCTGCACAAGCATGGGCAGGACCCTGTGACCACAGCAGTGGCTATTAGAGGACTTGACCCTTGTTGTCTGGCCTGTGGTAGGGCAGCTGTCCCTAGAGACAGGCTGGCCTTCCTTCTGATAGTGGAGAATCCAGGTCTGTTCAGTTGTCCATCTCTTCCCCCTTCCCTGGTGCCTGGAGATCCCTTTGCGGAGACTGCTCTAACTGTCCTCAGGGCAGCCCTCAGCAGGCTAGGTCCCCTGGCTAGAAACCCCTCCAGGCCCCTACTGCATGGACTCAGCTAAGACAGGACTGAAACCTGCTTACTTCCTGATTGTTGGTCTCCTCAGCTTCTAGGGCCTCAGGGTCAATTCTTGGGGTTGTTACTATTTGTTTTTTAGATAAATGAAGACAACTTGGGTTTTACAGCAACAAAAGCATAAATGCACAATCCTTTTACACACTGCTTCTCAACTGGTCTCAACAAAACTGGGTTATAATGCAGATCATAGAAAAAGACTGGGAAAATGGCAGTAACCTGGGGAAAGCATTCCAGATCACCAGCTCATACCAAGAGGCATGCATGTGATCAGCAGTATGTAACAAAAACAAGGCTTAGCAACTCACGCTCTTCTGAAAGGGACATCTGTTCATTGTTCCAAACCTTAGTCACTGGACAACTCAAAAGCTCTACCATATTTGCATTCTACCCACACTAAGTGTTTTTCTTCAAATAAATTACAGCAATATGCTTAATAGTTAGGCCCTATGCAACAACACCTATGAATCCAGGAGTTTGTTGTGTTAGTTACTCTCCTCTCATACAAACACGATGTATAAACACTAAACCTATGGCTGGATTGGATCTCAGCATCACAAAAAAAAGCCCTTAAAATATTTGCTATCACTGGCAGAGTTGTCCCATGATTTGGAAAAAGATCTAGGCTAATGGGAACACTGGGACCCAGAGAGGGGAGGGGACTTGGGAAGGTCTCTTGGGGGAGATCCTAAGTCCCCTGACTCCCACTTTAGAGTTCTGAGGTGTAGTGGGCCATGACTACCATTCTGAAAAAGAGAAGAGTGGGCCTAGGTGTGCACAAAGGTGACCTCTATCACCCTCTTACCAGGTGTGATGAACATTCGTCTGCTGCATCTGCCTCCTTAAGCATTAAAAGGGTTTCATGGAAGATGAATGTGTTGGCTAATGACTTTTAAAAAAGCTAACATGAGAAGTATTTTTTCTTGGAATGTATTTCCCTGTTTCAGGAAAGCATAATTCAGTTTGTCCCAAACTGGTGAGGACCAGGTGAATGGGAGGATGGGGTGCAGACAGAATATATGTACAAGTGGCAGTGGACCTCTCTCACACAGGGCCGTAACTCTGGGGACCTTCTGGAGCTGGTCCTCCCATCTTGGCCCACGGCCCAGAGCATCCTGAGCCGACTGTGGGGGGAGACACAGCAGGTAGCACGGCAAGAAGAAGCAGTTGTTTCTTTGGCTCCAGGCTGATGGGACTAGACAGGAGAGGGAGGCATTTAAAAGTTGCACTACCCTTTGTTCCCCTCTATTCCCTTAAGAGTCTGCCCTAAAGTGAGGCCTAGTAGAAGCAGCCAAGGAGTTGGGTGGGATGGCGCACACCTGTAACCCAGCACTTGGGAGGCTGAGGCAAGAGGACTGCAGAGAGTTTGAGGCCAGCCGGGGTTTTATACTGAGTTTGAGGCCAGCTTGTCTAAAAAATTTTTTTAAAGTATACAAGGATCCCAGCAGAAGCCAAGCCAGTTGGTGTCTTCCCCAGAGCAAAATGACTTCTTGTCCCTTGAAAATGTAAAGCTCTAGGATACCCTCAGCCCAGATGAGGCACAATTCCAAATAAACCACATACAATATAGAATCATGGAAGACTATGTCATTTACTGAATTCCTTCTTCACATCCTGCCCTCCATGAAACTGCTGTAGATTAATGGCTTCCACCAGAAGTCCCCTCTGGCCAAAGCTAGGGCTTCAGGGACCTTCGGGCCTTTTCCAAAATTTCTTCTCTGATCTTGGGATAGCTGGGGTGCTCCCTGAGGACCTGGTACAGAGAGGATGGACTTGCAGCATCAGGCAGGGGTCCCGGCCACCACACCTCCCTGCCACTGCTGGGGCTTACATTGTGGCAGACTTCAATGGCTTGCACAAATTTCTTGTCCTTCAAATAGTTGAAAGCAAGTCTGAAACCTGACCAGGGAACAAGGAGATGACAGAGGGTGGCATCCTGAGGAGGTGAGAGCCCCTTTGGTTCCCCCAAGAGCCTGGATACAGACCTTGAGTTCTGGAGTCAGAGTGGGGTCCTGTGCCTGCCTCCCTCCCACACCTGCTCACGGGCACCTTGCTGGCTGCCTTACCAATGGCAGGGTTGGCCTGATGGCTGTACTTCCAGGCCAGCTCATAGTTGGTAGCTGCGTCCTTGTAGGACTGCTCCTTCTCCATGATGAAGCCCATGTACTCATAGGCCTTGTAGCAGGACTGCAGGGAAAGCCAGTCAGTGGCCCTGCCGAAGGGAAGCCACCACCGTCCAGAGCCAGAGTGGAAGTGGATAGGGTCAAGGGACTCCTGTGAGCCACATTAACCCAAACTGCACAGGGACCCGGGGACACATATGTGCACCCCATGCCCCTGCTAGCCCAACACTGGTTGGCACAACATCTCTCTGTGAAGCCTGTTAGTGACACGCTCCAGTTCAGCAAACATCCCTCTGCCCAGACCAAGCCCTGGGACTCCCCTTGACCTGACAAACTCCTCCTGTCACCCTCTGTTCTTCTGTGTTCCCCTCCTGCCTTGCTGTCTCCCAGGTCCCCAGTTCCAGTCCTTGCTTGCACACCTCTCATCCCACTTCCTCCTGTCCAGTTTCTACTCCACATCTCCTCTGTCCCCGAAGCCAGTGCACCCTCCTGGCTGTCTTGAACCTCCAGACCCACTTCCCCTCCCTGCCGTCTGGAGGCAGGGTGCCGCCTCGCCTTGTTGTACTGGATGCAGCGGCGCAGCAGCTCCGAGGCAAGGTCAAACTTGCCACCAGAGCTGTAGATGTCGGCCAGAAGGAGCCAGCTCCTCTCCAGGTCTTCGGCCTCAACCAGTGTCCACGGGACCTTGGCCAGGCGCTTCAGCTGCGTGCGTGCCTTGGGGACCTGCTTCAGCAGCATGCAGGCCTGTGACACGCCCAGCAAGGCAGGGATGCTATCCTTCTGCACAGGGGGTGGGAAGTGGGGGTCACTGTGTACTGGCTGCTGTCATCCACTGCTTGGCCCACAGGTCCCCCAAACCGACCCAGCGTACCTCAGCCTGTGCTATCTCGAGGAAGGCTCCTAGTGCGGCCTCCATGTTAGCCTTCTCCCTGGTGGCCAATAGGCAGAGGCTCTGCAGCAGCCGCTGCTGGGTCTGCCCGATGACCGAGAGTGGGTAGAAGTCACGCAGCAGCTTCTCCGCAGTACGCACACCCTGCTGCTCGGATTCCTTCCTAGCAGTGGAGCTCTGGGCTTCAGAGGCAGCCCCCAGCTGGCTACCCCTGAGGCTGCACCACCCCCTCATGCCCCTGCCCCTTGAAGATTCTTACTTGGTGTTAGTCAGTTGGTTCTCAAAAGCCTCTCCACCCATTATCTCATTGTCTGGATTCAGACAGATGTGCACCATGTAGTAGTTGGCCCTCTGACCCCAAGTGATGTCCTTTCGGGCTTTGTTTAGAAACTTCAAGGCTTGGTTGGGCTGTCCTATGTGCCTGCAGTGCAGGAAACAGAGAATCAGGGAAGTAGGCCCAGAGAGTGCAGTAAGACATGGGCTTCGTGTGAGTCTGCACAGAACCGGGGCTGGGTGACACCTCTCCTGGCTCCTGGCTCCATTTTTCTACTCCCCTCAGCCTGAAGATCTTTCCACATCTACTAGGGAGGGCCTCTTGCATACAGCTACCCTCAGGACACCCACCCCAACTCACCAGCAGTAGATGCCTCTGCAGTAGTTGAACCCTGGCTCCATAGACACCCGGCTGGACATCTTCTTGACCAATTGAAAGAAGGCAGGAGCCTCATCAAGTTTGCCACTTCTTCGTAGCAGATCAATTAATTTATCCAGTACTGAAAAATTGTCTAAAATAATACCAGCAGTTAACTACTCACGTACCACGTACAGTCTTCCTGGTACTAGGTACTTTCCTATGTATTAGCTACAGGATGAAGTAAGTATTCATATTGTTCATGTTTTACAGATGACAACTCTGAGCATAGGGCAGTTAAATAATTTGCAAAAGTTTACACTGTTTTACGAGGATTCAGACCCAGGCAGCCTGGCTCCAGGATCAGGACTCCTAATCTAATGACTTGCTAGACCCAAGGCAGACCCTGCTGGGGGCCTGTGGTCTGGCTTGTGCCCCAGCAAGAAGGGATGATCTTCTGCTGCACTGAGTGGGAACGGAGCTGCTCAGCAGGGGAGAATTTTAGGACCCCTCCAAATGACCATGACCTCAGAAAAGGACTGTGTAGCGCCTCAGTGGCTGGGATCTGAGGACAGACAGGCTGTCCTGGGTCCAGTGCCAAGTGCCTCAGACCTGGAACTGGCCCCTTCAACTTGGGAAGGGCCAGCACGTTCCACTGGGTCTTTATCAGTTTCCTGCCACTCTGGGAACAATCAGAGAGGAAGGGGCTTTCTTTGCCCAGTCAGGAAAGGGGGGAGAGGGCCCATCCTACTCCAGGACAGCAGCCCTTGCTGGATGGGAATCCATGCAGGCAGTCCCAGTGGGCTGAATTACCTGGTGCTTTCTCCAGAACTTGGTGATAGAGGTTGATGGCCGCTTCATAGTTCTGTTTTCTAAACATCAAGTCAGCCATCATCTATCAGAAAGCACACAAGGGCCAGAATTCCTAAAGCAGCTTGATGGGTGTTGGGAGAGGTGAGGGTGGTAAGCAGGGAAGTAGGAAAAGGCTTCTTCTAAATCGGCCTCCCTAGGCCTTGAGGGAAGCTGCCAGGAAAAGCCTGAGGACCTCCAGGTCCCACCAGAAGGTGAAGATTGCAGAGGGTTCTGTAGTCCTCTCAGCAAGAGCTTGACCTCTGCCCTTGGGGTGACCCTGGAAGAGGCTGAGGGGATGGGACTGGGGTGGGCTATTCACCTACAGTGGGTGTGGCTTCCTCTGGAGCAAATCAACCTCACCTCTGCCCTAGGACTGGCCAAGAGATTGCTGCTGCCCCCTGCTGGCCAGCCCACCCTGTCCACTTCAGGGCAGAGCCTGTGACAGGCGCCCTCAGTGAGGCTTCTTTGCCTGAAAGGCCTTGGGAAGTGGGCCACAAGGCAGCAGTGGTTATGGTTATGGTTACAGAGCCAGGAAGCAGCCTGCATCTGGTCACAGGGCCCCTGGGGAGGGCAGGGCGGTTGCCTTGGGGCCTCTTACCAGGGAGGCAGTCTCGTGGGCCTGATCAGTCTGCAGGAGGATGACGCAGTGCTGCTCAGACAAGTCCAGATACCCCTGGAGCAGGGAGAGGTGTGCCAGCTCCAGCACCACCTGCAGCGAGCCCGGGCAGAGTGAAGTCACCAGTAACAATGCAGAAAGACCCCAAGACATCTGTGACAGTGTCCCCCTAGCTCCACTGCTATCAGCTCTGCCTTCAATGGATGGCTGGATTCCCACAGGTACAGCCTTGGCCCCTCCGCCCTCCAGGGCTCCAGCCACAGCCCCGGCTCTCCTAACTGCCCTCTGCATGCTGGGCCTGACTGACATACACTTGCCCTTCAGCCTGAGCTCCAGACTCATTCCCTGGGGAGGCCCCTGACTCTGAAGCCCTGAACCCTGAAGCTCAGATGGCGTGGCATCAGAACCACCTCTGCTCTCCTCTGTCCTCCCTTGTCCTTGGGAAACCTGGGGACAGGGACCATGTCTTTCCCCACTGTGTCTCCTAGGCCAGAACAGTATCTGTTCTCCCTGACTCCCACTAAGTATCTTTAAATGAGTGACTACGAAGTGAGTGAAGAGGTCTATTGCTGAGCTCTTCACTCTCTGCATGAACTCCAGTTCCTGTTCCTTCAGCTAGAAACACACTTTACTCATGACTCCACACTTGCTTGGAGGCTTAGCCTGGGCTTCATGCCCAAGCAACCCTGGGAGCTGCAACCCTCACTATCTCCCTCCTCCAGGAGGACCTGAAAATACCAGATGAACATGACTTTCAGCAATTTCTTCCCCACGCCACCAATGGCTTTGCTCCAAGGAAAGGGGCAGAGGGGAGGGTGGTAAGGGCCCAGGGTCAGCTCCACAGAGAACCTGGTCTCCGAGCCTGGTCAGGGAGTTCAGCAAAGCTCTGGGCCTGCGAGAAGAAACAGAGTCCTGGGTCCAGGGCTACCCACCTTATTGTCAGTGGGTGAGTAGGAGAGGGCGTCCCTGTAAGACTGCACTGCCTTGGCATAGTCCTTCTCTGCTGAGTAGAACTCCCCAAACAGCATGCAGATGGAAGCTGCCAGTTGCTTCTGGGAGGGGAGCATTTCTGGTTGTTCCAGTGGAACCCGCTTCAGTATCCGAGACTGGAGGTTCAAGGCCTTGGGAAACCAATAAAGTAAGGATCAGAAACCCGGGACCTGATGTGCCAATTCACAGAGAGTCCTGCACTCTTATTTCAGAGCCAGCAATGTTAGGCCATCTTAAGTGGCCTTGAGCAAAGTTGGGTCTTTTTGGACCAGGAAGGCCACTTGCTGAGTATACAGAAGGCAAGTTGGCACTGTCCCCAGGGCAGCAGGAGAAGCAAAGGCACTCAGACAAAACACTATTGTCCTTAGCTGTGTTCCTGCCTCCATCATGCCTGAGGTCCTGTACAGCAGCCCTAACAGCCAGATGGAGCACACAGTAGGTGTCCAAAGCAGGCTGTGTTGTGATGAATGCATCTGTTCTGGGTATGTTGCCCTATTGGGAATTTGAGATAGCCCCAACTCATATCCCTGACACAAAATGGTAGGTGAAGAACTGGCAGTGCAAAGGACAATCTCAGGGCCAAGTTACAGGATATAAGCAGCACTCAGCTTCCCAAAGGTTAAACAGAGGAATGGAAATTCAGTGGTCAACAAAGGAATAAATCAGCTTAAGCTAGCAGAGGGTGGGCTCTCCTCCCAAAACCATGGAATGCACCCCAAGAATAAGTAGAAAACTTGCTTCTGGGTGGAAAAAGTAAGGAAGGCATGCCAGGAATGGCCAAGGGCCAAGAGTAGCCCAGTACAGAGAAAGCTTGGGTTGGGGCAGGCCGGCCTGGTTCAGATCTCAGCTCCATCCTAGCTAGTACACAGTTGATCTTAACCCAAAGGCCCCTTGCTAGTACAGATGCTCCTTGACTTAAAATGGGGTCATGCCCATTATAAGTTGAAGATATTGTAAGTCAAAAAAGCATTTAATATACCTAGCCTACTGTGTAGAGCAGTGGTGGTGAAGCCATGGCACACACGTGCTGCAGTGGACTGTCTGTATCACTGAAAGCTCCAAAAGGTTCGCCATCACTGCTGAAGAGTATCAGTTGTTTACCCTTGAGACAGAGTGACCTCCTGGGAAGTGTGGCTGGCTGCCACTACCAAGTGTCCTATGAGGGTACAGTACCACACTTGGACAGTTCAGGACAAGATCAAACTCCAAAATTCGAAGTTCAATTTCTACTGAATGCATATCACTTTCCCACTATTACAAAGTTATGAAATCCTAAGTCATAGACTCCTGCACTTGACTTTGGGCATGTATCTTAACTTCCGTGTATCTTATCTGTTAGACAGGAATATCAGAGTGTTTATCCCAAGGGACCGCTGAAAATTAAAGAAGAAAGAGAAGAGCCTAGTGCAGAGTCTGGCACAGGGCTCTCAGTGCCTGGGGACTCCTATCACTGGTGTCACTGTTACCACAATCACCTTGAGGTTACCACAATTACTTCTGTCACTCAGCTCAGAGCACCCTGGGGCACCTCATGGAAGAACAAGCATGGGGAATAAATGGAAGGTGAAATTCAGAGTTGTAACCTGGGTTCTCTCTTGAGGAAGATATCTGGGGGTGTTCAGACCTGCAGCCCTATCCTTCCCTGTCTTCAGCCCCCATCAGGAAATGGCAGAATAAGTCTACTTGTCAAGTACCTTGTTCAAAGTCTCTAGCACCTCTTCTTTTTTATAGCTCTTGTAAACCTTTGCCAGCAAAAGCAAGCACTTAACATCATTCATCATGGATGGGATGTCTTTGACTGCCAAAAGGAAACTCAGATTAGTGCTCTGGGCTCCTGGAAAGCAGGACCCCAGTTAACTTGGGAGAGATGTGGGCGTGGGGGTGGCATGCTTGCCCCGGATGCCAGAAGCGATCTGGAATGCTGCCTCACCGACATCATGTCCCAGTGCCTGCTTCAAAACCTTTTCTGCTTTGTTGAACTTCTTTAACTTCAGGAGCAATTCGGCCAGATCGCAGCACAGAAAGTCCAGCCCGCTAATCTTCTGAGCAGCCTCATAATAATTAATTGCCTTAGTGTGAACAGGAAATACTTGCCTCATGTCTGCTCCTGCACTCAAGTGCTTGACACCATATTCCCCCCAGTGCCTGGCCCTCAGAAGCTTCAATTGAGAGAGTCCTCTCAGCTGGCACAGGGTTTGAGCCTGTGCCTGAGCAGGTACAATAGCAGTGGGCAGTTGCTGAGTTCAGCCCTTGGCACCCCACTTAGCAGGGAGCTGGGGTACAAACGCAGCCGCCCTCTTCCTACTCACCGCCCCATTTGTGTGCCCACCTCCACCTCCTCTGCTGGGCCAGCCCTGCCCACCTCTGCCCGCCCAGTCCAGGCTGACCTTGGAGTACTGGTGTGTCTTCACATACGCTTGGCCAATCCTGCTGACCAGGGAGGCGTCATGTGGGTTCTTTTTATAGGCCTCGTTGTAGACCTCTAGGGCCTTCTCAGGCTGGTGGGGAAAGTAGCAGAGCATCTTTCTCTCATCTCCTACTAAGTGAGGGTGGGGGCCATGTGACAAGGCTGTGAGGCCCTGCACTCACCTCCTGAATGTTCATGAAAGCATCACCCAGGAGCAGGCTGGTGTGGGGACCAGGCAGATGTTCACAGAGCTCTCTGCAGGAGACACCAGAAGCTTACCTCAGGCCTGCATGACCCTCACATTCCTGAATCCCACCCTTTTCTTCTTTCCCACTGATTCTGGCTGACATTCATTCACCATCTAGCAGTTGGACAGCCCAGTGTGTGTGATGCATTGTGCTCACTCCAGGCTCTCCTCGTTTGTCTGGACCATGGCAGGAGCCTTCGCCTCAACCCGTCCAGAGCCCTGTCCCAGAGGCAGACATGCTGCTGTCTTTCTTTTCCTGGTGTACTGGGGTTTGAACCCAGGATCTCCTGTATGCTAGGCAAGTGCTCTACCCTGAGCTACATCCCTAGCCCTCCACTGCTCTTCCTAAAACTCCAATCTGGCCATACCACCCTACTGCTCACTGGTTTCCCACTGCTAGAGAGCCTCCCCTACTCCCTGACCCCCCCTTAAGCTGCCTACAGGGACTTTTTCTTGAAGAAAGAGATTGAAAAGGTGTCCTTCAGGTCTCACCACCAAATCATACAGAGACAACAGCTTGAGGTTGTCCATCATCAGTAACCAAGACAACAGACATCTCCTCAAGGAGGGGCAGAGCGTGGGCCTGGAGCAGAAGTGTGCTCCACAGTCCCTTCAGCATCTCCCCAGGAATCAGGCCTATGGGCTCCCACCAGAATGTGGGCCACACATGTCAGGGGTGTGGGGGGCGGGAAGACAATCAGGGCTAGGGGCTGATTCAGTTCTGTGTCCTTAGAACTCATCCATAGGCAGGTGCACTGACCGATGGGAAATTTCTTCCTTTGGCAAGATGTACTCTGAAGACACATCCTGGAGACCCAGTTTGAAGAAATGCAAACTGAAGGAAAACAGCCTGAGACACTATCGGTGAAGATGGTGTCCCAGGGCTGCTCCTGGAGCTTACCGGTAGCATCCAATGTAGAGGCAGGTGTCTTTGCGGCTGTGCAGGTAGATGCTGGCCATCTTCTCCTTGGCTTCTGTGTAGCAGGGCTGCTTGGGTGTGATGTTCCTCAGCATACTCAGGGCCAGGTCCATGTTGCCCTTGCTCAGGGCCAGGTCCACGTTGGCAATGGTGATTCGGATCTCCTCTGCCGTGCCACTGAACTCATTGATGGTGTCCTGCATGACCTTGGTAGCCTCATGCTAAAATGCAGGAATGAAACAGACCTTTCATTGGGTATCATTCACTACAGGTGGCATGACAACACTTCATACCTCTTCTGGGAGCCAGGCGTGGTGGCGCATGCCTGGTAATCCCAGGACTTTGAGAGGCTGAGGCAGGAGGATCCCAAGTCTGAACCCAGCCCAAGAAACTTAGTGCCTTAACAAGACCCTGTCTCGAAATAATAAAGAAGGGCTGAGGCTGTAGCTCAGTGTGAAGGCCCTGGGTTTAATCCTCAGTACCTCAGAAACAACAACAAAAACCAAAATAAAAAAAAATCTCCTCTGGTAAATGTAGAGCAGGTGGCTCAGTCAGCCTTCAGAGCAGGTGGGGAGGCAGGAAGGAGAAAGACCTCTCAAAGACCTTGTCAATGATTCTGTATGGCAGGGGAAGGTGCCCAGGGAGCTTGGGGACACAGGGCCACTAAGAACCCACCTGTTCTTCAGCACCTCAGAATCTTTACAATTCCCTCCTGCATAAGAACTATGTGGACACCTCTAGTACTTTCCCACTTTTGGCCAAAGATAATTTTAACATTCTAGTAACTGGCATGTAAGGGCCAATTCAGTTACTCTTGGTGCTTTTTTGGCCTGAATTCTACCTTACCAGAAACTGAGGCTTCTGTCTCTGCTTTCTGTTTGCCTGGTGTGTTGGTACCAGCTTCTTGCTCTTATTCTGGGCCCTTTGGTTCCACTCCTTGTTTGTTGAAGCCACTACAGAAAGTCCTTTTTATGTAACAAGTATATTTACTTCATTTCATTATCAAAGATGTATGTTCTTGGGTTTTTATCAACTTATTTTGTTTCTGCTTTTATATGCTCTTTGTGGTTTGCTTTATTTTAGCTTGGACCTGTGACTTTGTTTCCTTTTTCTTTTTGGCTAATTCTTGATTAATTTGATGGAAATAGTCTCCTTTCAATTCTCTTAATAGTCATCTTTCTCCCATGAAGTGTTTTGATTAAACTTATTTCAGGCCCTCCCCTCTAGAGAGGAGTGAAATGAGTGTACATCACTCCCTGCCTTCCTCCCCAGCCCTCTCTTCCCTTGAACTTTTCCATGTGGTATTAAAGTGAAATCATTGCTATTTTAAATTTAATGGGTTTTATTTCAGGAATTTAGCAATTATACTGGCTTAGAGTAAAAATTACCAGTTATTTAGATGTAATTAGATTTATTTAGATTGGTTCTGAGTTTAATAGGATTTAATTCTTATCCTATTATACCTCTATTTTATTTCATGTTTTGGTTGGCTGGATTTTATCTGCAAGTAGGTTTTTTGGAAGTGTTAACTCTATCACTTTTGAGTTAATCTATATTTAGTGTCCTTCATTGCTTTTATCTATGAAAGCTATCCTGAGGGAACTTCTGCACTGATTTTTTAATGCTGATGTCAAAAAGACAGTAGGACATTTGACAAGGTGGGCCAGAGGCTGGGGAGAGCAAGGCCATGTGCAGAGTGCAGCTCCTGTGGGCCATATTCCCGAGTTCTAGCTGAGGATTCCCATGTGCTTCCTGCCTCTGCCATCCAGATCTTCCAAGGCCTCGGAGCTACCTTGGACAGCTGAGCAGGTTATATACTGCACACCTCAAGGGGACACAGTTCATAAAGGTTGTGACTGGCACCCACTAGACTTTCGGGATGCTCAATCTGCGCAACTGCTGGTAGTGGCCCTAATGGGCCTGTGTGCTCTGCCTCCCTGAGATTTTCACTGAGACACTGAAGTAGGCACAGGCAAGATCATGGAGGACCCACAACTCATCTTGAGGGCAATGGGAGCCACTACAGTCTTTTAGGCAGGGGAGAGATAGGCTCCCAAATGAGTAAGAGCTCAAATAATAGTACTATATAGTAAAACACTAGCAGAACCAAAGAGTCTCGTTTCTGGGCCAACCTGCCCCAGGCCCAAGGGGAGGGAGTGCAGCACTTCTTACCAGCTCCCCATTCAGCCGGAGGGCATCTACCAGCTCCAGGAGGATGGACACCCGCTCACTTGGCTGCACAGAGGGCCCTCGGATCTTTCTGCTTTCTTCCGTCTTCAGAGTGGGCAGTTTCATGATCATTTTCAGCGTCTTTATGGCCTCCTGATAGTCCCCAGACTTACTGAGGGCCCTGGCCTTGATGAAGTGGTAGAGTGGGTGGTCTCTGACCTGGGAGGAGAACAGCAGGTCATGGGGTCTAGCTCACTGCTGCTGTGGCTCACAGCAGCCACTAAGAGGAGCCAGGGAAGCTGGGAGCTGCCCCTGCCTTCGAGCAGCCCATGTCAGGGGCATGGTGGGGGAGGTGGGGGCTGCAGCCTGCTGGGCTTTGGGATGCTGAGTGGCCTGGTCGGCACGGAAGACCCCCACCTGGAAGTTGTGGCTGACACCCAGCTCTAAGCAGTGCGAGCACATGGCAAAGTTGCCCTGTGCCAGGTAGATCTGTGCCAGGAGGAGGTGGGCATCTGCGGAGGTGGGGTCCAGTTCCAGGCAGCGCTGTATGGTGCTCTGTGCATTCTCCAGCTCTCCTGGGGATCACAGACAAACCTCAGGCCCGGCTCCTTGGAGACCACAGGCCCCAAGGGGGAGAGGCAGAGTTTCCTAAGCATGGTACTCAGAAACACCTGTGCTGACCATTTTACCCAGTTCCGTTCCTCTTTCCCTAACATGTAAACTACACACTGTTGTGACACTGCCTTATCTCTGTAACCCTCAGGGAGCTGGCAAAGTCACTTTGCTGCTGCGACATCTGGAAGCTCCAGGGAATAACTAAATCTCAATTCCCACATCTAAGCGTAGAACAAAACCTAAAAAACATCAGCAACTGTAATAGTCACAATTTACAAAACACCTGCTCTGTGTTCAACATATCCAAAGCACTTTAGAAAGTCTGATTTAATATCTGCACAGCCATGTGAGGTTGGTATAAGGATCCCTGTCTTTCATTTTTATTTTATTTGTTTATTTCTTCTATTTATTTAATTTTTTTTGGTTTTTGTTTTTTTTTAGTACCAGGGATCGAACTTGGGACCTTGCACTTTCAGGGCAAATGGTGGAAGCACTGAGCTAAATTTCCAGCCTTTTTTTGGTTGTTTTGAGACAGGGTCTCAATCTGTAATTCAGGCTGGCCTTGAACTCACTATGTAGGCCAGGATGATCTTGAACACTGGGTGATCCTCCTGCTCCAGTCTCTCAAGTGCTGGGATTACAGGCTTGTGGCAACCACGCCCAGCTCACTTTTTTTTTTTCCCATTAAATTTATTGGTACATTTTAGGTATAAAATACAGTTACATTCATCATTGGGATCTTGTACCATTACATGAGTATCTTGGTTCTTATTTTTTTCCCCATTTCCTGCCCTCCCTTCACCCCCTCCACCCTTCCCTATTTACAAAGACTTTGTTTCCATGTTTTTCCTTTCTCATATTTTTTCCTTTCCCTTCTTTCCTTCCCCTACCCCTCCCACTTCCCCTACTCCTTTAGACCTTTTCTTCCTATTTCACATTATCAATTATACATTTTGATTCTTTTTTTTTTTGGTACCAGGGATCGAACTTGGGACCTTGCGCGTGTGAGGCAGGCTCCAGAACCACTGAGGTAAATCCCCGGCCCCATTTCGATTCTTGTTTACACTTTTAGTTTTTCACACCAGAGAAACTATTCAGCTCACTTTTAATTATTATTGTTTTTTGATGGTGCTGGGGTTGAACCTAGGGCCTCAAGCATGCTAATTCTACCGCTGAGCCACACCTACAGCCCTGATCCTTGTCTTTTAGTTGTGGGTCCTAGGACTCCGGTGACACAAATTGCTCCACTCCAAGGGACACACTATGCATTTAAATCCAAGCCCCCTGGGCTCCTGACCCTGGGTTGGGGGGTGCCCTGCCTCTGGGGGCCTCCTGTGGCCAGGTTAGTGGTGGTGGCCCAGGGGTATGGTGAGAGTGTAGGGGAGCCTCCTCCCTCTGCCTTCAGGTTTTGCAACACTCCAGCTTGGGATCCATAACTTGGTGGGTGGGGTGCACCTGCTTCTGGGTACCAAACTCCCCAATCTTCCCTGCATGCTGTGGAAAGGTAGAAACATCACCATGGCAACCTAAGCACCTAGAGACTTTGCCTTGGCCCCAAACCTGCTGGCAACTGCTAGCACTCCTCGGGGAGCCCTCCCTGTCAGGTAAAAGGGCCGAAGACCAAGACCAGACCAGGCCACAACAAGCCTTTATTAGGGGAATAGATCTGCCGGGCTGTCTCTGAACAAAGGAGAGACAAAAGCAATATGGCCAGGGCAGGGAGAGTCTTTTATAGAGACTGGGGTGGGGCTTGTAGGGGCTGAGGCGGGGTTGAGTGAGGTAGTGATTAGGGAATGGAGGAGCCGGTGAAGTCACTAGGTGGTAGGAGGTGAGCGAGTATTAGGTTACTGTCTAGGTGGGAACAGGGTCATGCTGGGAAGAAGGGTTTGTTCTTTGGTGGGAGCAACCATCTTGGCATGATGTCACACAGGGGAGGGGGCAAGGCACCATAGGAAGAGGGCAGCTACTATACATAATAGCTGCTGAGGTGGTGGGAGACCTATCATTCCCTACCTGTCCTTGAACCCAGAAAACCTTGATGATTGTGGGTAACCCTGGTACCCAGAGGGACACAGGGAGGATTGAGGGTGAAACAGAGTTCTCAGTGAAGTACACAAGATGCGGTGCTAGAGGACAAATATGCAGCCACAGTGCTGTGTTCTGGACCTGTGGACGCCCCCAGGACACCAGAGCAGGGCTGGATTTCAGGAGGAAGTGAAAGGCTGCAGTGGGAGACCCTTCTGGGGAGGGCTGTGTGTGGGAGATCAATAGGGCATCCTTGGGGGCCCCCCCGAGGCTCTGAAACCCTCATGATGCGGGCCTAACCTCTCCACAGGCCGCCCTTGACAACCTTTTTCTTTTCTTTTTGCAGTACTGGGGATTGAACTTAGGGCCTTCACATGAGCACTTTCACATGAGCTACATCTGCAGCACTTTTTAACTTTTTAAAAATTTGAGACGAAGGCCTGAGATTTAGCTCAGTGGTTTTGCCACCTGCTGCGCAAGCGCAAGGACCCGAGTTTGATCCCCGATACCAAAAAAAAAAAAAAAATATTTGAGACCAGGTCTCAGAGTTGCTGAATTCCCCTGCCTGGCCTTGAATTTGCAATCTTCCTGCCTCAGCCTCCCAGAGTGCTGAGATTATAAATGTGTACCCCTATGTCTGGCTCTCACAACCCTTTTAACATGGAAACCTCCACCCCCGCAGCCTGACTGCCTTGTGACAAACAATACTGTGTGCTTAACTGTTTCCCCTTACTGGGATGCCAGCTCCGCATCCCAGAAGCTCTGTGTCTCTTACCTGCACAGATCAAGGAAGTAATCCACAAGAGGCCTGTGTGGCAAAGACCCCTGCTGGCCAAGGGGATCAGAAGGCTACCTGGGGACTGGAGGCTGAGAGAGTGTGCAGGTGCGGCAGGTGCACTTGTGCCTCCAAGTGCAGACTGCAGGAGGGAGGCTGTGGACAACCACCGAGCAGGCGGACTGGGACCCACCTGGGAACCTACCTGAGAGATACTTGACCTGACCCATCACATACAGGGGGTCCGGCAAGGCGGGCGCTGCTCTTACCACCGGACTCAAGATCACAGCGGCTTGTTTAAGGAGCGGAGACACGAGCTGGCCTGGTGCCCGGGGCTGTGGGAACACGAGGGACTGGCTGGGTGCTTTGCCCCGTTCTGAGACAGGTGCCCACAGCCCTCAGAAACACTCTCAGTGAAGGGATTTTCTTCCTACCACACTTGTGCTTTCTGTCTCTCCTCTGTACCATCCAGCACCAGAGCACGAGCCCAGAGAATGGGGACTTTGTTCTGTCCACTGTCCCCAGGACCTGGCATGGTGTCTGGCACCCAGTAATACCCTCAATCAGTACTTGTTGACTGACTCATTCATTACAAGGCACTGGGGGAATATTAAGACTTGTAAAAATATGATCCTTGTCCACAAGGAATCCTGACTGACTGGGAAAGCAGGACAGACGAGTGGAGACTAACACAGTTCTTAGAAGACTTCTGGAAAGGGAGTCACGTTCTTGCTGGGGTCGTGCCTGGTTAGAGACAGGGCTCCAGGCCTCACCATGATGTCAGAGTCTGCACCAGAACCACTCCCAGGGCATCCGTGTAATGCATGCTCACGTGTGGAAAACCCTGGGCTCCCTGGCTGCTCAACACACAGACCAGCCTGGCGACACAGGACAGGGAGGGTCCTTGCCTCTCTCCTCTGGGCAGGCACCATTTACACTCCCATTCCAGAAGACCCCCACCCCCACGGTGAAGGTGGACCTTCCCCTAACCTGCTTGGGGCAGAACTGCAAATACTCCTTGGCAATGCAGACCAGGAAGGGAGGGTCCAGCTTTTCAAGGTACTCGGGGCTCAGGGGCAGGCCCTGCAAATGTGAGAAGTGCAGCTCCACCACCTCCTGAAGGAGTGCTGTGACCTCCTGCTCCCCCTTGTGCTTTTTGGATGCCAGAAGGGCTTGGAGGAAAACCAGCACCTGCAGAACAGAAGCCCGAGTCTCAGAGCCAACATCAGCTGGCAGAGACGGATTGGCAAAGCAGAGGTCCTGGCCGTGGAGCCCAGAACTCAGGGCTGGGAGGATGGTGAGAGTCAGGGCCCCGAGGAACCCATTCTCCCAGGAGCTCTGACCTCAGACCTCCCGAGGGACTGCTGCACCTCCTTCAAGAACTCCAGCTGGTGCTCGGCCTCCTCCAGCTCATCTTTCAAGATGTGGCACCAGATGGTCCCTGTTGAAAGGACAGAATGGAGATGAGCAGCCAGCTCAGAAGGAGAGCCAGCGCCCACCAGGTCAATGGGCATGAGATGGGCAGGAAGGGACCTGGGCAGGGGATCTGCTCCAACACTTGCACAAACTGAATAGTGTGACCCCAAATCCTACAGCAATATTAAAAAACATCCCTAGTTCATGCTCTGGCTTTTTTTTTTTTGGTACCAAGGATCGAACTTGGGACCTTGCGCACTTGCAAGGCAGGCACTGGAACCACTGAGCTAAATCCCCAGTCCCATGCTCTGGCTTTAACAACTTCTCTCGTGGCCACAACTATTAACAATTTGGGGTCTGTTCCTCCAAACGTTTATCTAAATATTGATATTAATGTATATACACATAGCTCGGGGTGTGCAGTCAGTGGTAGTGGACTTGCCTCACATGACTGAGGTCCCTGCATCCCCAGCACCACAGCAAACAAAATACACATTTTTACGCACACATATGAGCATACCAATTTGTTTTTAAACCCAAGGGAAATCTAATTACATATATTTCATTGTACAACTTGTTGTTTTCACCTTATAAACATACTTTCCCATTGTTTCATACAAATCCACCTCATTCTATTTATTTATTTATTTATTTGGTACTGGGGATCGAACTCAGGACCCGGTGCTTGCCAGGAAGGCACAGCACCACTGAAGTTTGCCATTTTTAACTAGTTTTACATTTGTTTTTGGCCATCTAGTATATTAAAATTTTTAGATAGAAAGGTAAAATATTTTTCTTTATCGCTTCTGAGTTTTTAGTTGGGTTTAGAATCCCTAGGGAAACCCACATGTCGGTACATTTTTGTTTAAAAATAATTAAGGGAGCTCAATGGAGAGTAGGGCACATATTGAAGAAAAACCAAGTTAAAACAAAATCGTAAATACTTACGTCAACTGGGATGTGGTGTGAGATGGGGACTCACCTCCATGGTTTTCATCATGGAAAGCCAGGTGTCCAGCAAGGAGTTCCTGGACAACTTGTCAGTCTGAAATCGGGCATATTAAGCCCTGTTTATCTATTTGTTTATTCCAGCCAGCACTGGCTTCCAGCTGACTTAACTACTGTGGTTTTGTGCTATGTTTTCATGTCAGGAGGGAAACATTTGCTGACCATTCTGGTGTATTTGTTCCTGACTGTTTTCCTAACCACCATCTTGGTTTTCAATTCTAGCCTTCCCAGTATTTGGCCTGACTGAGGAATTTTTTACTTCACCACGTTTTTAATTTCTCACAATTCTTTTTTGTTCTCTGTATCTTTTTCAGAGCAGCATGTTCTTACTGACAACAACAGTCCCTTCAAACACTGAAGGTGCTTCAGGGGGAAAAGTGTATATTGGGACTTCTCTTTGCTCCTCAGACTGCTAGATTTATAAATCAGGACCGGACTGGTGACTAGTAGCAGATGGGCAGATTTCCCAATTGTTTTAATATTTATCCTTACATAGCTTCTTTTCTTTTTGCGGTACCAAGATTCAAACTCAGGACCTTGCGCTTTCGAGGCAGGTGTGGTGCCACTGAGCTAAATCCCCAGCCCCCCCACCCCCCCATTTTTAAGGTCACTGATTTTTCCAGATAGGCCACGTTTGAAGGTGACTCCAGGAGTGTGAGTTAGGACAGGCCTTCTGACCAGTGCAGTTCCTTGGCTGGCCACTGGGGGCTCTCTCAGAAATGAGGAATGGGGAAGGGCTCAGCCCAGTGGGGAACACGCTAGGGGACTTTGCCTATGTGCTGAGCACCCGAAATTTTTATTGTTCATGGTCCTGCTGGTGGTAGAAGTCACCTGGGGCACTGCTCTTCTCCTTCCTGCTTCAGTGCCAGATAAAATCCTCCTTAATTCTAGGCTCTAAACTGGGGCCAGTTCCCATAATCCTGCCATCGCCTGATAACGGCCCCCTGGCATGCTTTCCCACCCAGCTTCCAGTAACTCTGAGCTTTATTCTTATTTTTCCTGAAGCTCTTTGGGGAACCCTGGCCTACTTCTTTCTGTGCCTCTGCTGGTTTACAGGTTACCAGACTTGCTTGACATTGCCATGTATCTGATACCATTCACCTTACATGTCCACGGAAGGTAACTTTTTCTGATTCTAGGGCTGCAATAGACTCATGATCTCTTTAAAATGTCTTTCATCATTTTCATGGGATTTAGGAACAGAAGAGAGGCAAGTTTCTGAGGGACCAGCCCGACATGTTGAACCAAAAGTCAAGATCAACTACTTTGACAACTGTATTATACCCAGGAGAAACCTGGCATTTAGCGGGAAGTGACTGCCCCTAAATACACAGCTCCCTGGAGCCAGGCCAAGAACCAGCTGCCCTAAACACTGGGCCACACGGCTCTTCAACCTCAACTAAACACGCTGGTCCAAAATTCACAGAAACCATGGAACTGAGGCTTTAAACAATGTAAAATGAAAATTAAGAACAAAATAAAAGGGGAAAAAGAAAATAAGGCTCATGTTTTTCCACTAGGCTGAGTCCCTCCCTACTTTCATCTGACATTTGCACAAAGGACAAAAGCCTCTGGGCAGACAGGGAAGTAAAGCTACTTAAATTCCTCTTTCTGGTGGCCTGGTAGCTCAGGGACCTGCTGAGAGAGGTCTGCCGAGGGGAGTCCAGGGATGCTGCAGGGTTAGGGGAACAGATTCCAGCACACTGTGGGGCCTGAGAAGAGACAGGGCCCACTGTAGAGCAGCTTGGCCTTCCAGGGGAGGGCAGTCAGGTGGGGACAGGAGGGTCTGGTCACAGCCTGAGTACTCATGTGCCTCTTCTGTGCATATGTATGGATCCATGGGAAGGCAGCCTTGCACACCACTCTCCTGGCCCACACATACTCTGGGGAGAGTGCCCACGGAAGAAAGCCTGCCTGCCACCCCACACCCACCTCCCACCCTGCCCTGCACAGACCTGTCAGGGCAGCCACACTATTCTCTCCCAGTTTCATGGCCTCTGAGTACCACAGAGCTGCCTCCTTCTCTTGGTTCTGCAGGATGAAGAGGTAGCCCAGCTCCGTGGCCACCTGAGCACAGGAGGGCATGGCCAGGAAGATGCGCTCCATGAAGCTACTCACTAGCCGCAGAATTGCTCGGTGCCTTCCACACTGTAGAGAGCAGGCATTGGGGGAGGATGAGGGGAAGAGTCAGTCCAACTGGACTAAGCAAGGCCACATCAGAGAGGGGGACACTCTGGCAGGGCTGGGGAGGACCACGAGAGCTGTGTCTGTGGAACTGTCCATCTCCTAAAGAACCTATCATGGGCCACATCTGTGGGACCTACCCTCCAGCTACAGGGTCCTCTAGGGGACTCATTATTGTGTGGTTACAGTAACTGCTCCAAGAAGTCACCAATGGGTTTTTTTAAAAATTGAAGCTGGGTGAGAGAAGCTCTTCAATTCCAGGGTCCCCAAAGGGTACAGTCAGTCACACTCCCTGTCATGTGTGAGGGACTCAGACACACGTGTGAAGGGAGAGATGGTGAGCTGGTGGCATTTGCAACTCAGTGCTGGCTCCTGAGGCCCAGAGCTGCCCATGTTCTTATAGTTCCTTCCGGCAATCTTGCTTTGGGGCTGAAGGGTCTGACCAAGACACAGATTCTTTGCAGCCTGGTCTGTTTGGCCCTTTCCTGATATCACAGAGGCTGGCGAGGCCAACCTTCCCAGGTCACTCCCACAGAAACGATATGGGCACTGGGCCAGGGCTGGGTCAGCTGCAATGCCACCCTTGCTGCCCAGCATGGTGGCACCACTCTAAAACAGTTCCAGACCCATCTCTCTGGTCTTCACAACATCCCCAAGGGGCCACGGATTTGGAGCCCACACATCACAGGTATCAGCCAGAGGCAGGCAGGGACCAGAGTGCGGGGCTCCAGCCCAACAGGCCCATTTGAGAGGAGGCACCAGGCAAGTTACCCAGAGCAGAAGCTGAGATGTCTGCTAAAGAAAGCGCAGAGAAGCACAGACTCGGGGACAACCTTCTTACCAGTCTGCTGATCACAAGAATTTTTTTAAGTTGTAGGCTTGGATTTTGGGGCTCTCTCATCTCTAGTGCCTTAATCAGATTTCTAACATTATCAGTAGCCTGCAGGAACAAAAAAGAAATTGTCAAAGGGAGCGCATAAAACTGGAGTTGGGCCGTGGCTATTGGCCCTGTATCAGCTGGGAGATTTTATAGAAACTACCCATGCTACCTGGTGTCATCCCCAGAGACTCAGGCTTAACTGAACTGGCCTAGCCCAGGCCTCAGAGTTCCTTCAAGGCTCACCAAGTGGAGCCTTAGGTAGCGTTATTTCCCCAAGAGTTGGGCCTGAATATGTGAAGAAAAACCCTCCTGTCAGACTCACCAGGGCAGCGGTAGGAGTAAGTTGTTCTGTGTCCACACACCGAAGCCCACCAGGCCAGCAGCAAGCCACCTGGGCTGGCCAGGCCTTCCTTCCACTCTGATCTGAATCAACAGAGTGGTGCCTCTCTGTCCTTCGAGTGAACACTACCAACAGCTAGTAAGTCAGTTTCACAGCCCAAACTTTCCAGGACAGCAGATGAACGGTCAGAAAGGCTGGGCAATTGGTCTGAGGTCACCCGACCAGTCAGGAGACTGATGGACTTCAAAGTTCAGGTTCTTTTCCATGGACTCCTCTGCCCAACTCCCTACTCAGGAGCAGGGAGTCCCGAGTTCTAGATGCAAAGATGTGCCAAGAGAGGAACCAGGGTGACACAGCCCACTCTGGTCAGGAAGTTAGCAGAGTTAGAACCAGAACTGGGCAGTGGGGCTGGCACAAGGAACAGGCTGCAGGGCTTGAGGTGTCGGGAAAGGATGGCATCAGTCCCTAACTCTGCCTTGGGATTAAGCCTCAGGCCAGGCCCCAGGAAGCCTGGACTAGGAGCTGAGGACAGGCCTGTTCTCTTGTTCCTCCCAAATATAGACGATAGCCTCCATGTCACTCTCCGCCACAGAACCCACAATCTCAGAGCTGTGCAGAACGAACCGGAGGCCTCCTCTCCCCACCAGGAGCCACGGAGACTCATGCTTTGCCACACCCTCCACAAGGCAATGTGTTCTCTTTATTCAAAAGGCAATATTTAGGCAAAAGTACACTCTTTTTGAAAAGAAGACCCCGTCTGAGTACTGGCACTGTTAAGAATTAAAGGTTGTTTTTTACTACATTTGAGGGCTATTTTAGGTTTCTTTGGAAAACTACGAGGCTTAGGAACAAGTCTAGAGCCAGGTTTACCAGGTCATGGGCTGAGCAAGTCCGATCATTCCCTAAAAATGTGGCACTTCCTGTAGCGGGGCATGGTGGCAAGAGCCTATAATCCCGGCATTCGAGAGAATGAGGCAGGGGGTTAGTGAGTTCAAGGCCAGTCTGGCCTACATAGGAAGACCCTGTCTCAGAAAAGAAATGGTATTGTCTCAATTCTGAAACACTACCGTGACTTCTATTAGCAGTTAACACTGATTGGAGTACTGTAGTATGCTGAGAACCATCCCAAACGGACCCATTTCTCATAGCACTTGGTCCTTCTAACTCCCTCACAGCCCTGCAGAATTAGGTCTGTATTACACAGGTGCCCACAGGTTGCAGGTGGCAGAACCAGTGTCAGTTTTGCTCTTGGAGATTGCCCATCTCACTCTTCACCTGTTCTGCCCAAAGGGCCACACTAGAACAGAGCTCCCTGGCAGGAATAGCATGGGGAAAAGGAAACTGAGACCCAAGGGCACCTTCTAAGGCCTTGGGGCAGGGGGCTTGGGTTGGGGGGCTCAGCTTCTGAGTCTTGAAGCAACTTACTGTGGTCATGTTTCCTTCTCTCACAAGCTCATGGACAGTTAATATTTGGCAGGCATCAATATTGCTTTCGTCTTTTTCAAGGATTCTGAAACAGGAAGAGAAGCCATGTGAATATTGCTAAGCAAGTCTAGAATGGGGTATTGGCAACATTAGACTGTCTCCTAATATTCATTCTCCATTCTTCTTTTAATACTAGAGCTCCTGAATTAGCCAGGCCCATGGTATCCAGCACACAGACTACGCTTCCCACCCTCCCTCTGCAGCAGAGGTGTGGCCATATGGCCAAGTTCTGGCCAACAGGATATAAATCATGTGTGTGACATCCAGCGGGGAGCGGGGAGGAAAATTTTGCTGGGTGTACACATCTGTAATTCCAGCACTCTGGGAGGCTGAAGCAAGAGGACTGCAAGTTAGAGCCCAGCCTGGGCAAATTAGTGACTCAGTGAGTTCCTGTTTCAAAATAAAAATTTTTAAAAGGCTGGGAATGTAGTTCAACACAAAGGTCCTTGGTTCAATCTCTAGTACAGAAACAACAACGACAAACACCCACACCCACACACTCCCCTAGATAGAATTTTAAAGAACCACAAGAGAACTCTGTGGCCACCACTAATAGGGAAGGCTTTCATGTGACGGGCACCAGGGTACTGGACTCAACCTGCTGGCACCAAATGTTGTCTCCCTGCACGTGGGCACACAGGGCTGGAGTGAGGCAGCCACACACACCCCCAGTCTGGCCTTCAGCCCATGTACTTCCAGGTGAGCTGCTGGCTCAAGGTCAACTGCAGAGCAAGCTCGTTCCAAGGGTGGCCTGGTCTGTACTGTGAGAGAGGAAGACAAGGTGCACTGCCCGTGCAGCACTGAGTGCCAGAGGGGCAGGATTGCTTCTGGCCTGCTGCCAGGACCTCTATAATTCCCATTCCCATTATCATCAGAGAAATCAGCACCCCTCCACAAGGAAGGAGGGGTGTTGTATGTATTTTAATTTTTTCTTCAGAACTGGGTTGTATATTACATTATAACTCAGTAACAATTCATCGCGATGAGTCCTGGTCCATAATGCTTTTCAGGAAGAAAATTAGGATCATACATTGTAGAATCTGCGATCAAAACAGAGTGCTAGAATTTGAAGAGATAATCTTCAGTTATGCAGGAAACTTTGTCTTCAGAAAGCCCTCCAGTACACTTCCCTCCGTTTTGATTGCCAGGGCTTCAGGGTTATCCTGCACTGGGAGTCTGGTTTCCACAAGTGCCCAGAAGTCCTGATCGCTGTTGTCTGGCTCACTCGTGTACCCTGCCTGCTACTAAAACTCTTCAATCAGAGTCACTAGTGGCCTTTTGTCTCAAAGTTTGTTTTGGTGGCACTGGGGATGAAATCTAGGGCTTCACACATGCTAGGCAAGTGTCCTATCACGGAGCTATGTCCCCAGCTTAGGTTCTCATAAAGTTGCCCAGGCTGGCCTCAAACTTGCAATCCTCCTGCTCTAGTCTCCAAAATGACTGCAACTACAGGTATGCACCACTGTGCTTGGCTCCTCCACATCTCTTCTAAACAATATAGCTATATTTCTATTTCTTGATTTATTCATCTTAGGCCACATCCCCTGGCCTCACTTCATGATGGCTGAGTTGTTTGCTTACACCAATCTTCTGTCTCCCAATACAATCCTGTCAGTATTGCAACTCCTCCATGGGCAAGATTCACCTTCTGGTCTCATTCTCCCACCTTAGTGAGTGAGCTTCACCCTTCACCTGTGTGTGGTTTCCATTGTCTGCTCCCAGTCCTGCTGAGCCAGGAACAGCCGCATCTTCAGGACCAAGGCTGGCAGGAAGCTCCCCGAGGCTGTTGAGATCTGGTTCACCACGTCCAGGGCCCCCGAGTAGTTCTGCTGTATCATGAGGTAGGTTGCCTGCCAGGAGGAAGAGAGACGAGCCTCGGTCAGAGTCTCCGTGGGATGGGGTCGGATCTGTGTGGTGGGGCCATGGTGTCCTCAGAGCCCCTGAGGAGGAGTCATCACTCAGGGACCAGTGTGTCAACTACCTTGGGCTCCTGGGTGGCCAAGGAAGGGGCTCCCTGGGGACCCTGAACACCGAGCGTGGGCAGCTCAGGCAAGCCTGGTATAGGGCAAGGCCACATGAGGGTCATCCCAAGGGGGAGAACTGAGGTCACTGGCGTTTTCCAATTTTGCAAATTGTGCATTCATTCCGATTTTGTTTTCTTGAATTTCATCACCGGAAACTGTTCACTGAGGCCCAGTTTACCTTTCTGAGTCAGTGAAGGTTCACAGGCATTGCTGTGGAGGTTCTTTTTCCTGGTAAGGCCCTCGGGCTGGGGTCCTGCGTCCGAAGGACCTCACCAGCCACCAGGCTCTCATGAGTCTACAGGTTACCCAGAGGCCCAGAGGGCAAGGCTGCTAACAGACTTGAAAGCGGATCCTGAGAAGATGGCTTAGCTTAGTCCTACTGCAACCCACCCCCCCAGATGTCTCACTAAAAACAAGAGCGGATCGCTCTGAAGAAGAAAGAAGCTCTCTTTTTATAGGTTCAATGGGAAACAAGCCTGCTATCCAAACAAAAGGGGACCGGTGATAAATGACACCTTGCCCATATAGCTGTCAACTGGCTCTATGGAGATGTCCAAATGACATTTGCTTATGACTTACATTACACAGAGTAAAAGAAACTCAATGATAGCACTGTCTTCCACCTGATAGGGGATGCCACGCGTGAGCCCTACAGGGCCAGCAGCTGAGGGCTCATAGTGGAGTGGCCTTTGGGCAATGGACCTGGGTTATGGAGCAGCCTTGCCAGGTCACCCCTTCCCAGGACAGCCTATAGCCAGTGTCTCGTCCTGGAGGGGAGTGCTGCAGGGCCAACCTGCCTCCATGGTGCCCAGGGAGGCAGCTGAGCCTCTACTGTGGCTGTCGACAGCCCAGCTTCTCTGCCCGTGGTGCTGTCCCCAAGGGTGCTCCCCAACAAGCCTCCCACCATGAATCTCCACTGCTTCTGCTGCCAGGATGCCAGCTGCAGGCCCAGCCCAATCCGAGCTCACTGACAAAGCCTGGGACATGCCACCCCGAAAGGTTAGCCTGAGCTGCTCAGAGTGACTGCTGAGGGCACTGTTCTTCATCTTTTGACTCTCCGGGACTTCTGCGTGGATTGGGGTGGGGGTAGGGGCAGTACTAGGACCTTTTTGCTGAGCTGTATCCCTGGCCCTTTTAATTTTTTTTATTTTGAGAAGGGTGTCACTAAGTTGCCCAGGCTGAGCTTGAACTTGTGGTTCTCTTGCCTCAGCCTCTCAGCATGCTGGCACTAGAGGAGTGTGCGTAGACTTCTGTTTCAATGAGTTGTACAAATAGAAAAGAATAAGAGAACACTTTTCCTCTCAATGATTGAGTCAATGAGGGTCACAACAGAAAAAAAAAAGCAACTTAATTTAAATTAAGGTCAGAAAATGCAAAACATGATCAAATGTATGCTTCCTTTCTCTTATGGCCATAAAAAAACTTGAACTGGAGGGGGGACAGAGAGTGAAATGGGAAAAGTGAAAGATATGGAGAAAAGGAGCAGTGAGGGAAGTCAAGAAAGAGGGAAAGAGAGAAAGCCCAAGCGAGTCTGGGAAGGACACAGCCTGAAGAGCAACCCTGAGACCTCCATGCACAAGGAGCAAGAGAAGGGAAGTGAGAGCTGCAGAAACCCTGGACTGCTGTGTGACCTGGGCTGGTTGCTGACCCTCTCTGGACCTCTTCTCATCTATCGGATGAGGCACTGGAGCCTGAGGATCTGGCCTGGGTCTTCTGCTCGGTCTCTGGCTCCAGGGGCTTGGCCAGGGACTCCCACCTCCCGCCTCACCTCTGCCCACCTTCCCCATCAGCCCCAGCACATCTTTGTTGCTCTGCATTCCTTGCTCCAGGTACTTGATGGACTTCTTCACGATGTGTGGCTTCTCTGAGGTGAGGTCCACCCAGCCTTTGAGCACATAGCCCTGGGGATGAAGCTAAGAGGGAAAATGAGCCCTTAGTCATGGGTGGGCTTGGCCCAGCCTCAGCTTGCCCCACCCTTTGCCATTTGCTCTGTGTGTGTGTGTGTGTGTGCGCGTGCGTGTGTGTGGCCCTGCCCGGCATAAGCACAGAAATCTCAGGGTGGCCCAGCCTTGCGCTGCTCCCCTGTCTTCAGGATCCTGGCAGCAAGTCTGCTTCAAACCAGGTCCTCCCGCCTGATCAGCCACTTCGAGTCCACAGCACAGCCGGGCAGCCCCTCTGCCACTCATTCCTGCGCCCTCCCGCCTGTCTTGCCACTGCTGCTGACTTTACATGGGGTCAAGCATCAGCCCAGGGGCTGGTTCTACACTGAAGCCCGGGCATGCCCTTCACAGGGGTGAGCAGCAGCCATGCTAATCCTGTGGACTTGGCTGGTTCCAGCCTCCCAGGGAAGATGGGGAGGCCAGGCCTGGGAAGTAGACCCGGGAGGGGGTACTTGGAAGCTCCCTGCTGGACCTGTCTCTCAGTGGCCTCAGTGTTTTTCTTTCCCTTAAGGGCTTTTAAAGAAACCCTCCTCCTCTGAGAAATTTTAATATCCAGATATGCCATATTTAGGTATTATGTATTGTGTATGTGCATCTGTGCTTTCTAGATAAAGAGTAAGATTTTTTCATTCTTTTGCTAAGAACCAATGTTTATACCCTTGAAATGTGATCCCAGCTCTGCCCAGAATGCATGGCCTAGAGCGTCAGATTCTGTGTCAACACAGACATACTGGATATGACACTATCTGCACATGTAGGCCACTGCTCAAGTCACCACAGGGAGGGAATGGCCCTGTGTGACCAGCTCATTTGGATTTTCAAAGAACCAGGAAATGTGGACTTTTAGGTACAAATTTTCTGATTTCAGAAAATGTCAGCAATGAATTCAAGATTTTTTTCGAAAGCATAATGCAGACTCTGAAAACCTAGAGATGGGATTCTGGACAAATGTCACTGTGTTGCAAGACGACGTGGGTGGTATGGCCTCGTCACCTGGGGGCTGCCCTCCCCTAGTTCAAGCACCCTCTTCGGGAGTCATGGGCCACGCCGCAGTGATATGCTCAAATCTGCTGTCTTTAGCCACTGCCCTCAGGATAGCTGGGTACCCAGGTGGCTGGTACCTCTCTGAAGCTGCTGGAGGCATTCAGCATGTGGTCAACATACTCCCGGGCCTTGTCGTGGCGGCCTATGAGCCAGAGGAAGAGCCCAGCGTAGTACAGGGCAGTCTCACTGGCCTGCTCTCGGACTTCCTTCAGGCTGGTCTCCAGCTCCTGAATCGCTTCTCGATCTGCAAATCCAAGGGCAGAGGAAGAGGCTGAGTTAGGACAAGGAGGTTTCCCTGCTTCCATAGAGGGTACCGCAGGCTCAGGGAAGCGTCTCTGGACATTCTGGCTCAGCCTCCACAGATGCAGCTGACTACAGGCCAGCCCAGGGCCTGGATACCAGTGATACCTGCCCTTCAGTGCCGCAAGGGCTGCTGGGCCTAGACACAGTCTGCTCTGAGATTTATCCTTTCTGTTCTGTGCCAGTAGTGTGCGGAGCAAACAGACCTGGTGGGAATCCTTGGTCTCAGGCCCATAATTCATCCTGGGTGGGGAAAGGGCAGCTGTACATTCTCCTGGCTCCTCTCTGACTCTAGAGATGTGGAGATTAGGGGTGAGATTATTTATGTTGGCTTGATTTTTCTGACAAGATCTTGGCAAAGGAATGAAGGATCTTCCCCGATTCTTGGGATCTAAGCCCTCACACTGTCTTGCTCTCTGCTGGCTCTCACTAACTGGGTCTTGGCATGAGGTCCTCTCTGAGGCCCTTGGGGAAGGAACAGGAGCAGCAGCCTCTCCTCACAGGCCTCCATCAGCGGCCTTGGGGGCCATGTGTTTCTGGAGTGTGCTTTCTTCCTGCTGGGCCAGGCCTGGCTCAAAGGGGCTGTACTCACCGACAATTTCACAGCATTTGTGAGCATAAAGCAGGGCCATGACAGAGCACAGGGACAGGTCTGGGTGACCACGGATGTTTTCCAGCTCACTGATGGCATCCTGGACGCGCTCTGCAGAGTCCACATGGTTATGCTCTCAGGCTCCAGGCCCAGAGGCCAGGAAACTCTGGCGATACACAGATCCCTACCAGCACCGACCCATGGCTTGCACTGCCTGCCTTCACCCAGCGTCTGAGGACTAACTGGGCTGAAAGGCCCCCTGTGGCTCAAGTTCCCTGGAGATTAGCTTTCCTCCCTGCAAAAGGGCTGCCAGCACCATGGTCCAGGCTGCCAGGGGCTGGCATCTCGAAGCTGAGCAATGTGCCTTCAAGTACTTGTGGGCATACCTGTGAGACTGGGACTATGAGTTGGGGGTCAGTTCTAAATAAAGACCTCAGGCAGGATACTCCCAGCTAGGTACTCCAGAGCCAGGAGTGACACTTATCTTCATGTTCCCTGCCATTGGCACTGGCAACTCAGGGGCACCCTTTGTATGTCAGTGAGTCAGCACTGCACAAGCCCCTCCTCTTCCTGCACCTGCCTGTAACTACACCTACCACTTCCTTCTCTTTTACCTGCACAACCAGCCTACAGCCTGGAATTAGTTCAATAGCCATGTAGCCATCTCTCCAGCCACTCATCTTATGCAGGAAAACTGCGGTGCAGAGCAAGTGAGCTGAGTTCTCAAGGGTTAACTAGATATGGATTGCATTGGCTTCTGTGAATTAATCTGTGTTACAGTCAGTAGAACAGCTTCCATGAAATGTAACTAAGATATAAGTAGGCATCCAGGTGCAGCCAGAGCTTGGTAAGCACTGGTTAGTGCCTGGTGTCAGAATGCCAACAATGCTGTGTCCTTACCTTCCCTGAGGACTCCGTAAGATTTAAAGAACTGCAACACAGGGTCATTGCTGAATTTCTGCAGGCCCACAGCTGCAGCCTGCTGCACATGGCGGAAGTACTTTTCCTGGCTATAGTAAATGATCCCAGCCTGTGTGGAGGAAGACCCAGTTGTAATAGCCCCGGTCCTTCCCTGTCTCTGTTCTGACCCAGATGGGAGGGGACTCGCTCCCTTCTCTGTCCACCCCCACTCCTAAGAGTGTGCAAAAGGAAGAGAAAGAGGGAACATTCACATTTCATCCAGTCCTTTAGCAGCCCTGGGAATAGCTACATGAAGTTTCCCTGGGAACAAGTTTGTAGGTCTTTGTTTAGGAATTACCACCAGATTCTGGTTAAAATGTGATGTGGAATTCAACTCAGGTTTGTTTTAGGAGAGCAATAAGGAGAAAGAGTGAAGAACAGTATATAGGTACAAGGTATTGTGGGCTTGCCACCTGTTGGGAACTGTTATCAAGGGCTTTAATCCATTATATTATGTATGATGTTCTCCATTTCTTTCACAGTTAAGGAAGCTGAAGCCCTTAGACACTGGCTTGACAAAGGTCATGCAGTAATGGGGCAGAGATTCAAAGCCAAGTCTCACTTCCTCCAAGGGTTGTGGATATTAGGGATGGGAACAGATGTGGTTAGATTGTAAAGGCTTTGTGGGTCATATGAAAGAAGCAGCCATTATCTTAAAGGTAATAAAGAGGATGCAGTTGGAACGGTTTTAAGTAGGGGAGGGATGGGTTCAGATATGTTTTTGTAAAAACTGCTCTGGCTGCGTGTGGGGTGGTGGTGTGTGTGCATGTGTGGGTGGGCAACTGGAGGTATGCTGATGAAGAGAGCTGAAGCAGAGAAACCAGACCTGGGGAGGCTAAGTTTCGGCTGTTCAGGGGAGAGAAGGTGGTGGCCCTGGGCTAGCAGATAAAAAGAGGGTGAGCCCTGGATTCATTTAGGTGACATTTCTCACTGACAGGACTGGGAGATGGGTAAGGGGAAGAGGTACAACTTAATGCTGGAGATCAAATAGTGGTGGCATCTACTGAGGTGGGGGATGCAGAAAACGCACAGGCGGGGGTAGGAAGTAGAGGGGGTTAAGGGAAGAGATGGAGATAAAATAATGGAGATGAGATGACTTGTTTTGGGGGAGCTCAGGGTACAGGACCGGGTAGAGGAGGGGCACTAATCTGGGGCCCAGGATGCCTGGAAGGTACCAGAGGCGAGACACTACTCAGGAGGAGGGAGGCAAGCTCGGGCCAGACTCCAGAGGTGCTGGGGGCAGAAAGGGGCAGCTAGGGAGGTGGCCGGAGAGCAGCAGGGCTGAGGGTCACCTGGCCGGGGGCGGAGTGTCGGAGAGGAACAGCGCCGGGCCACGCACCAGGAGGGAGGAGTCACTGCTGCACATCTCCAGCGGCTCGCGTCCAAGTCCAGGTCTGGAGGAGCAGCGCCGAGCCGGATTCCCGGGTCAAGGTCGCGGGGAAGCCTCTCGCAGCCGGAAGTCGGAGACTGGCGCGTCCTTGGAAACCTGGCTGCCAGCTGGTTGCTAAGCGCGGAATTGTGCAGAGTGGGCGGAGCACAGCGCTGACGTGACAAGTTGCTGTTAGTCGAGCGCCGAGAGCGCGAGTTAACGCTGCCTCCCGGGTCCGCACGGAGCTGCTGGACTCGGCGCCGACAAGCCCGAGCCATGGGCCTGGGCGCCAGCGCCGAGCAGCCGGCGGGCGGCGCCGAGGGCTTCCACCTGCATGGGGTGAGTTGGCCCCGCGGCGCCAGGGACCTGGAGGCGAGCGTCTGGGGCCAAGTGCCCGACCGAGGGTTGTTTGCGGTGGCCCGTGCCGGTCGGGGACGCCTGGGCCTGGCCTTCGGTGCGCCCGCGCCTACTGCCAGCTGTGCCGGAAGCCTGGCGTTTCCTGGTGGCGCTCAGCGGCGGCGCTTTTCGGTGAAGAACGCCCGGGGACCCTCTGTCTCGCAGGTCCGGACGCCCTGTTGGCCTGGGCCGAGCCAGCGGTGCCGAGGACCGGGTGGTCCAAGGCCCTGGGGAGCAGTGGGCACGCATCCCTGCCTGTCGCGGGTCGGGAAGGCTACAGGGACCAAGGACTGCTGAACCAGCGAGGGAAGCGGGACGCGGGAGGCCCCCAGAACACCGCAGAAGCCCGCTGAGCGTTTGGAGCTCGGGAGGCTCCCCAGCGTGCACACCTCAGGGGCCCGGCCAGGCGGGCTTAGAATTGCTCCGGAGTGAGTTTGGAGGGAAGTCTGGACCGTCAGGCTGCTGGAAAGTGGCGACAGTGGGCTTCCTGGTCGGTCTGAAAAGATGATGAGAGGGGCCTGCAGCCGGGTCAGGATTTGGGAAGAGAGGGACAGAAGTGCCTCTGATCCCTCCCTCCCCATTTTAGGCTGGGAAAAGCGGAGGGGTGCAGAGGTGGGTGTAGGCCTGTTTGCCGTTCTGGTGCTTGGCTGTTGAGTGGTCTGTTTTGAAGGGAGGCTCTGGTACCACCGACCACCTGGAAAGCTAATGAAGGTTTTCTCACGGGAAAGCCAAGATGGCTTTTAGAAACCAGAGTTGACGGCTTTGTGCTTGGGGTTGGGCTTCCTCATGGCCAGGCAACCACAGGGACAACAGTTGCATCCAGACCAGAGAGTCGGCCAGCAGGTTTAATGGAAGGCAAAGCAATTTAAGATACTGGCTGGTGGGGAGTTTCGATGATGGTAGGAGTGGAGACAGGAGGGCCTAGTGGAGAGGGACAGATTGAGGAGGTCGAAGGATTAGAGGTCATCCTTCACATGGGTATTTTTGAGTAAAATGGGCCCTCGAGTTACGACCGGCCTGACATACGAACAACGAGTTATGGCGGGAGTAAATTAGGAAAATTATTGGTGTTTCTGGTAAATTATGCACATTATACAACCCTTCTTTTATTATTATTATTATTATTATTTTTTGGTACTTGGGGATCGAACTCAGGACTTGTGCTTTCGGGGCAAGCTCGGTGCCATTGAGCTTAATCCCTGGCCCCACCCTTCTTTTATTATTAAAAGGTTAGTTGGGGGTGCTTTGGGAGGTTCGAAATGCATTATGGATATTTCCATTATTTCTTATGGGGAAAATAGTCTTGACTTACAACCAACCTGAGTTACAACCAGCCCTCTAGAATGAATTGAGTTGGTAAGTCAAGGGTCCACAGCTTGCTGCAAAGGCAGAGTTCTAGGCACCAGAGATAAAGTAGTGAACAAAATAGACATCATCTCTGTGCTCCTGGAGCTTACGTTTGGATGCCAGTTTGGAGAGAAGGGAGACCATAAAGAAACAGATGACAGGTAGTAATAATTGTTAGTGAGAAAAAAGCAAATTAAGGGAGAAAAGATGATGAGTGGGTGTCATTTTGGACGCAGTGGTCAGGAAAGACCTGACCAAGTAACATTTGAACAGAGGCCTCTACAGGAAGTAAAGAATGGCTAGCGCAGGTATGAGGGAGAAGTGTTTCTGGTGGAAGGCCCAGCAGCACAGGGGTGCTGAGGTGGGTGATGCTTGCTGTTTGAGGAAATGAAGAAGGTGAGGTAGGAGTGCTTGGACGGTGTGGCTAGCGTCAGGAGAGGGTAGAGGATGAGGCCCTACCGGACCTTGCATGTCCTGAATATTTAGGGTTTTATTCCGAGATGGGAGCTGTTGGGAGGTTTTAAGTGGAGGTGTGACATAATCTCACATTTTTAAAAACTGAAGAACAAGTGTGCTGAGTGGAGGATCTGAAGAAAATGGCTGTTACATGGCAGTGCTAAGGGGAGGACTCTGAGTTGGATTTCCTGGGGTCAGATTACTAAATTATTGGGTCTCTTCTCATCTGTAAATTGAGGTTAGTAAAAGGTGGTCAGCCAACCAGCGTTTAGTGCGCATGAGCTGCTGTTGTTCATCCCATAAGGGTCCCTGGTGGGGAAGAGTAGGCTGGGGTCTTAGGAAAAGCAGCACACGTTGTGGGGCTGCAGAGTGGAGCATGATGGGAGTCTCCAGGGACAGCTGGATAGAGGGGCAGTGGGTTTTGCATGAAGGGGATGTAGCAGCAGAGATTATTTCTGCTGTGGAGCCCTAGTGACCAGTGACGAGCCCAGAGCCATTGAAGTGGAGTATAGCCAGCCAGAGGACAGGGGCATAGCTGGAGGTGCTGAGAGAGGGCCGGTCCTGGGGACTGGGGGCTGAGCCTCAGGACCTTATTAATGATGGGGGCAGCTGACACCCAGTGCTAAGGAGGGGAGCAGGTGTCTTGCCTGAGGGAGATGTAGTGGTTTTGGAAGTGGCCCTGCTGAGGAAAACCCCACCAGGCCAGCTCTGTCTTACAGTTTTCAAAAGCCCTGGGAGGACTCAGAGGTCCCCTGCAGGAGGGGAGCAACTTGCTCTCTGGGTCAGGCCAGCAGGGCCAGGGTTGGTTGCTGAGCCCACTTCCACTGAAAGCCATGGCAGCTTCTGGAGATGGCAAGCAGGGACTCATTTGCAACACTGCCAGAAAGGAGTCCCAATGCCAGGGGCAAAATGGCCTTGATCCAGAGGCTCAGCAGTTTGTTCTCAGCAAGCTCTTTTTCAGCTTGGGGACTCTGGACTGGAGGGGCTGGGGATACAAGGACCTAAGGCCACATGAGCTCAATATCCTCTTGCCTGGGGGCTCATTGACAACCTGTCCCAAGGGGTCATCTTGTGTTCACAGCCAAAGGTTTGAGTGTGGGCCACCCTCAGGGTCCAGGACCTGGGGACAAAGGCTGTAGTGTCTGGGCGAGGCTGTAAACGGGGCCTTTGAGAGATTCCTGCTGCAGCCTGCTTGTACTTCTGGATCCAGCCCTGAACTGGAGAGTGTATGGAGGGTGAGGAGCGTCCTGGGGGTGAGCATGGCTCCGAGGAGGTGTCCCAAGTGGTGTGGGGACAGGACTGTGAGGCTGATGGTGTAGCTGAGCCCCCAGGGAGGCTCCTCAGGCCCAGTCCTGCCCGTGGCCCGCCTTTCACCAGCATGTGTCAGTGGCAAGCGAGGTCAGCCAGCCCAGGTTCGGGGGTCCTCCAGGATCTGGCCACCCTTCCTGCTCCCCGTTTCTAGGCACAGCCCTGGCTGTATGTCTCCTGCCACTTCCCCTGCATGCTGGGGCTCTCCTTGTCTGTGTTGGAACTTTTCTGGTAACTCCACTGGCTTTCTGGCCAGCCCACAGCAGCATTCCCTGTGCCAGCTTGGCTCCTTGCTGCCTCCTGATGGCTCATGAAGGTAGCTCTGGGCTGTGAGCCCTCTCTGGAAGCATCTGTAGGTCATAATCAGGAGCAGAGCCATTTTCCTGAGAGGAAAATTGTGTCCCAGAAGGTAGAAAGAGGGGAAGGGGTGGACTGTGAGTGCCCGGTGCAGTTCACGCCAGGCATGTGACCTCTCAGGGACACGAGGAGTGGCCATGGTTCCTGGCACTGCGGGTGGGGCCTCTTGAGGAGGTGGGCTGGTGTAGTGACTGGCCTCACTGTGGGACAGGTGCAGGAGAACTCCCCGGCACAGCAGGCGGGCCTGGAGCCTTACTTTGACTTCATCATCACCATTGGGCACTCACGGCTGGTGAGACTCTCCTACCCATCTCTGCTTTGCTGAGTGCATGTGCCCCTCTGACCTATCCCTGCCCAGACTCTAGGAGGTGGCCATAAGGCCTATGGGCCTGCCCACAGGGGCTCTGGCCAAGGGGCCCACTGGGTGTGTGGGAGGCTCTTTGTTTGCTATGTTGTGTTTTCTTGCTGGCTGGGGGGGGCAGGGATATGGTTGTGCCTGGGGGATACTGGGAGGTGGGGGTCCAGTGAACCAGTGAACCCAGGCCTGTCCATTGCCTATCTCAGGCCTTCAGCTGTCTGAGGGGCTTGGCTTGGGGATCGGAGTGGGGCTTAGGAGTCATCCCTGCTGCCCCTGCAGAACAAGGAGAATGACACACTGAAGGCCTTGCTGAAGGCCAACGTGGAGAAGCCTGTGAAGCTGGAAGTGTTCAATATGAAGACCATGAAGGTGCGCGAGGTGGAGGTCGTACCCAGCAACATGTGGGGTGGCCAGGGCCTACTGGGTGCCAGTGTGCGCTTCTGCAGCTTCCGCAGGGCCAGCGAGCACGTGTGGCACGTGTTGGTGAGTATGGGATAGCATGTGTGGGAAAAGGTGGGTCCAGCTCGCTTGGGCAGGTGGGGCATGCAGGTGCAGGACAGCTAGGATGGGATGGGTGGGGTGTGTGGCAGAGGCTGGCATTTCTGGTTTATTGGAGGATGCCCCCATGTCCTGAGAGGGCAGCTATTAAGTCCCTGGACAGTGTGCTCTGCTTCTTGGTAGCCATGTGACTTTGGGCATTTTTTTACCTTCTAGGATCAGTGATGACAGACCTTTTAGAGCTTTCAGTGATACAAACAGCCCACTGGGGCATGTGTGCCGTAGGTTCACCTCCACTGCCCTAGACCTTGGTTTCTTATTTTGAAAGGTGGGGTACTGTTTACTGGAATGGTGGCTGTACTGCCAGAATGCTGCCTCTGTCTATCTGTGTCTCAGAAGATAGATAGATATTGGTGTATATCTACATATCTTTATAGTTTATATTTTTTTTTTGTTTTTTGTTTTGGTGCCGGGCATCGACTCAGATCCTTCCGCTTGCGCAGCAGGCAGCGAAACCACTGAGCTAAATCCCCGGCCCTAGTTTATATTGTTATATAACTGATACATAATGAAACTCAAGTGGCTGAGCTGTCACAGATGCACCTGACACCTGTGCATCTGTGATGTTTGGTCTCGTGGCTTGATGGAAGGAGGGTACCCAGTGCCAGAAGCTAGCTGCTTTCTATCCTAGATCCCTGGCTTCCTGGGGAGCCTGGCAAAGTCTCCCAGCCTTTGTAGCCAGCCTACAAAAGCTTGCCTGAGTGACATGGGCTAATGATGCAGATTTCTTTGCATTTCCCAGGGAGACCAGGAGATGGAGAGCAGCAAACCTTTCCAAGGGAGAAAGCAGTCCTCACCTCCAATTTTGCTGATTGCTCTTGCTTTGACTGTCACCCAGCAGTCTTTAGCCATATGCCTCAGCAGGAGCACCAATGCAGCTGGGCAGTTACTGTAGCCAACGTCTGGTTTCTCTTTTCTTTCTTTTTGGTACCGGGGATAGAACTTGGGACCTTGCGTTTGCGAGGCAGGCAGTGGAACCACTGAGCTAAATCCCCAGCCCTTCTCTTTTCTTTTAACGTGTATTTTTTAAATCTTAGTGACCCTATGAAACCTAGTTTTAATTGTAGGGAAACAGGCTGAGAGAGCTTCAGTACTTTAATTTATTCAGTCACACAGCCAGCAGGTGGTGGAGCCAGGAGTTGAGCCCAGGGTTCATTCCAAAACATGGTGCTGCCCTCTGCTGGGCATCTGTAGACCTGGGGATGAGGTGAAAGAGCTTGAAGCCCTGGTTAAGGATAGCAGACAGATATCCTACTCACTGCACAGTAATGAAGCTTATGGTTTGCAATTCTTTCCCAGGATGTGGAACCATCTTCACCAGCTGCCCTGGCTGGCCTGTGCCCCTACACAGACTATGTGGTGGGCTCAGACCAGATCCTCCAGGAGGTGAGGAACCCGTGGCTTGTCCCTGTCCAGGCCCCATGGGGTGAAGTGTGGAGAGATTGGTGCCTTCACTGGGAAGTGTCTTATTTTGAGGCTTCCATCTGGTGCTGGAAGCAGTCTCAGGTCCTTTGTGTTTCTCATAGTCTGAAGACTTCTTTTCGCTCATCGAGTCTCACGAGGGGAAGCCCTTGAAGCTGATGGTTTATAACTCCGAGTCTGACTCCTGCCGGGAGGTGACAGTAACTCCCAACGCAGCCTGGGGTGGAGAGGGCAGGTACTTCCCAGGGTTGGTGGGCTGCAGGGCTAGGTGAGTAGGGCCTGTCCAGTCAGTGGGTATGGACCTCCAGAGTCCACTGGTTGAGTTAGAGGGCTGGGCCCTAGGCCTGGAGCCCAGAAAGCCTGAGGCTGACAGGTCTAGCAGTGCCCTTTCAGCCCTTTACTGCTGGTCCAGCATGAGGGTGGTAAAGGCAGGGAGGGCTAGGGCTGTGGCCGTGGCCAACACCCTGGAGTGAATGTTTCTGGCTTTGGCAGTCTGGGCTGTGGTATTGGCTATGGGTATCTACATCGGATCCCAACGCAGCCCTCCAGTTACCACAAGAAGCCACCTGGTGCCCCACCGCCTGATGCCCTGCCACCTGGTGCCTCTCTACCTGATGTCCCATCACCTGTGCCCACTCCCCAGGACTCTCCTGGCCAGGAGATGGGTTCCAGGCAGAGTGACTACATGGAGGTATGTAGGGGTGCCTGTTGGCCAGAGGAAGGGAGAGCCTCACATGGTCACAGGGGCCTGCCAGCTCGGGAGACTCAAGGCTGCCCTGGGGCATCCCAGCAACCTCACCAGGGGCCCATCTGCTTCTGGGACACAGAAGGAACAGGGTCCTGCCTGGGCCAGGAAAAGCCACTATTGGTCCTCCTGCTCCTTGCTCTAGAGATGCAGGTGGCGGTGAGGCACCAGTGGTTGTCTTCACTTCATGAGTGGGGAGCTGAGACTTAAAGCTGGGCAGAGCCTTCCTCTGCGTCTCACTGAGGCTTTAGAAAAGCTGGCCCAGGTTAGCATGCTGGAATGCCTGTTATGTTTGATGTTGGGTGGGCCCGGGCTGCGGGGCATTCCATCCCTGCCTTCACGGCTGATGAGTGGGTCCTGAGAACACTTCTGGACACTGGCATTGGTGCCAGGGCACACTGGGATGTTCTCTTCAAGGAAGGCTCTCCCTTCTCGTGGGTTGCTGATGGGTCCCAGGCAGCAGCCGTGTGTTGGGGCCAGGTGGGCTCCTCAGCATGTCTGCGAAGTGCTCCCTCTGGGAACACCGTAGGGGAGGCTAGGCCTCTCAGGTTGGACTGCAGGTCTCTTGTGGAAGAAGGGGTGGGGTACTATGACCATTTCCTTCCTGCAGGCAGAGCAGTGCTCAAGGCAGTGGTGGGTATTGTGTAGGTTGGACTGTGACTGCTCAAGGCACTGTCCGGATCAGCCCTTCTCCATTCTTTTTGTCCTGGTGCCGCCAGGCCCTACTACAGGTACCTGGTTCCTTCATGGAGGAACAGCTCCCCGGGGCTGAGAGTTCTGGCCACAGCGCTCCAGACTTTGGGGGACTTCCGGAGATTCCTCTTCAGCCTCCACCTCCAGTGCAGCGAGTCATGGACCCAGGTACTGGGCAGGCCCTGGAGACGCAGCTGAGGAACCCCCAGCTCTTGGTGCTGAAGTGGGCCCCAGGCTCAGAACTGTACTTTGGCAGCAGTGCCAGAATTTTCCCTGGGCCTGCTGACTCTTCAGATCTCACATACAGCAAGACATTACAGGTGGTGAACACTGGTAATCCCAGCACTAGGGAAACTGAAGCAGGAGTACTGCTGTGAATTCAAGATTACCCTGTGCCACATAGTGAGTTTAAGGCCAGCCCGCATTACATAGCGAGACCCTGTCTCAAAAAAAACAAAAAGAAAAGAAAAAAAAGACAGATCATCATTCCTGGGTATAGATGGAGAATTTGGAGTTCAGAGAAGAGAGGTGGCCTACTTCAGGTCACACAGCAAACTGGAGACAAAGCAGGCTCTGGGCCCACTGCCACTGTGCTGCCCCATGATGACTAACTTTAGGTCTCTTTCTGCAGAAACAGTAGTGGCAATCTCCTTCGGGTTGGGGGAGTTGTCTTAGTTTTCTCATGTTGCTCTGACAAAAATGTCACCCAAAGTTAAAGGGGAAAAGTATATTTGGCTTACAGTTCCTAGAGGTTCCAGTTCATAATCAGCTAGCTCAAAGGCAGGGTCAGAGAGGGGCAACAGTTCATGGTGGCAGAAGACAGCAAAAGCAAGCAAGTGAACTTCACAGGTCTCTTTGCCCCTTTTATCTTATTCAGACTACTTAGGGCAGGTAGCACTCACACCCTTAATCTGAGTGCCCTTGGGCCTAACATTGCATTATGAATCAATTTCAGCTTCACACACTAGATCCAGCCACCTCTGCAAAAGCCTATGACCACGTGAGGTTTTGGGGGGACATGGAGGGACAAATCATAACATTACGGGAGGGCATCACCAGAGACTAGGGATATTAGTCTTGCAGTCTGGCCAGGTAGATGCCCTGGGCACCAGGCTGGGTGAATGCCCTATCCTGCCTTTCCAACAGTCAGGGTTTTGTGCTGCCCCAGGCTTCCTAGATGTGTCGGGCATTTCCCTCTTGGACAGTGGCAATGCCAGTGTGTGGCCCAGCCTGCCCTCTTCTACAGCAGTCTCAGCCTCAGGGCCAGAGGATGTCGGCTCCAGCAGCAGTTCTCACGAGCGGGGTGGTGAGTGACCAGCACCTTCTGGGAGGGACCCTGGGCTGCTGAGAAGGCTGTACTAATTGTTCAGCTGGGCCAGAGCTTGGCCTTATCAAGGAGTTCATACACTTGTTGTCCCATCAGAACCTGAATGGCAGTGGGCAGGGTCAGCTTAGATTTTGCACACTTCCTTAGCCCTACCTTTATGTTTCAGGTGAAGCCACATGGTCTGGCTCAGAGTTTGAGGTGTCTTTCCTGGATAGCCCTGGAGCCCATGTCCAGCCAGACCACCTGCCTCAGCTGACTCTTCCCGACAGCCTCAACTCTGCAGCCTCGCCAGAAGACGGGCTGTCTGCAGAACTGCTAGAAGCTCAGACTGAGGAGGAGCCTACGAGCCTGGAGAGCTCAGATGTCACGGCAGCGGCTGAGGGGCCGGCCAGCCAGGCCGAGATCTCTACCCCAGAATTATACTCTGGGCTGTGACAAGGCTTCTGAAGTAATTTCACCAGCTCTGTGCCTGATCCCAGCCCTGTGTCCTGCAGCTCCATGTGACATGCAAAGATTCCTGCTGGCAGGGGCTCTAGTGTCTACCTTAACAGTGTTTGTCCTGCCTGGTGGTCCTGGGCTGGAGGGTTTCAAAGAGGACTTTGGTGGTGCAGGGCTGGGAGCAGCACCCAGCTTCAATATTTTGCAAGAGTTGGGATAGGAGAGGCATATGCAGCCTCTGAGAGTAGAAACAGGAGGTCACACCCCTTCAGAACCAGTGCCTGTCCTGTCACTGAGGCTCCCCAGGAGGCAGCAGGTCCAGTCATGATCAGTGTGAAGATGGAGTGAGGAAGGGGCTAGTATCAAGTGTTGGCCACATCACTTTGTAAGGCTGGCCTTTACCCTTCCTGTACAGCTCGCAGTCCCATCTGTACTGGAAGGGTCCCCAAGCTCTAGGAACCCCCCCCCACACCCCCGGTCCCAATCACTGACTCCATCAATGACTTTGTCCTTATGGTACAGTGTGGCTGCTGGCTCAGGTTGGCTCATGCTGGCTCATGCCAGTCAGCACCAAAGAGAGGCTGCATTTGCCCACCTCTGGCCTTCAGCAGAGTAGCACTGACTATCTCTTCCTCCAGCCTACAAGCACTCATCTAGTGTCCCCAGTGGTGACTCCTGTATCAGTCAATGTTTATAACAGAAACAGATGTAACAGGAGATATATAAATATATATAAGAATTTCAAGATTGGGTTACAGTGGCCACCCACACAGTTGGATGTGGAAGAGTGCAGAGGATCTGTCTGCACACTGGAGACTGAAGTATCCAGTTGAAGGTCTGGAGCTCACAACTCCCCATCAGAAGGCTGATGGGTCTGTGCCGGAAGTTGGAGTCTGTGCTGGAAGCCAGGAGATGATGTCCAAGGTGAAGGTGAAGACTGGAGCTCCTCGAAGAAACAAAAGCAGATCTTCCTTCATTTCCCCTTTATACCACCTAGGCCACAAATCACACTAGGGTGGGTCTTCCACACACTAGGGTGTGGACATGCCAAGCCAATTTAGTTGAGTTTCTCTTATTCAAGTTGACACAGTCAACCATCACAGCTCTCAAACATAAACAATCGCCTCTCAATATACACGGCACCCAGCCAACCATAACGGTGAAGAAAAGTTAGAGATTTCAGTTCACCATCCTAAGTAAACTGTCAAGGTAGCCCACCACCTGACTAGGCTTCTTCACAGAGCCTCAACCCCAGGAGCAAATCAGGGGCCCAGACAAGTGTGGGCAAGGGTCCTGCTGTTCTTTTCTGTAGTATGAAGGAAGCTGTTCCCCAACCCCCAAGTGCCTTTGGATGGCCCCTCATCGACCAAAGTCCTCTGCTGCTCAAATGGAGTCCCTCACCTCCCATCATTATCTTCCCTCTTTCTAGTTACCAGGAAAGCTGCTCCTTGCCTTGTATTCCAGCATCCGCCTAGGGGAAAGTGTTGCTGTTATAGCACCATTTGTAATATATGCACATACAGGGAACGCACAGGCTCCCCTGCAGGACAAGGACTCTGCTCTGGGAGGCACAGATCAAACTTGAGTGCCCAAGGCCCCAAATTAGCAAACACAAAGTTTCAAGAACTAACTACTTTTAAAGCCAGCCCTTGTCAAGCCTACCCTAGCAGCTGCAGAACAGCGAGGGGTTGTGTCCTGAATTGTCTAGGAGCCCAGTGCTGGTATGCAGGAATGCAGGAAGCAGAGCGGATCCCACAGGGCTGTGCTGGGGCCAGCTTTCCTGAGTCCTGTAGCCTGGCAGTCTGGCCTCCTGCTAACCCTCACTGGCAGGTCTGGTTCTTCCTCTCATTACTTTTACTTCCCCCTTATAAGGGTACCTGTGCTAATTATTCCCAGGGTGAACATGAAACCAGAGGTTTTTCTGTGATCTACTATGGAGGAAAATGGCAAGTGAAAAAAAGTGTACTACACTTTGAAATATTTTAACTAAATTCTTTATTCTATACAACTGAAATACAGATTTTTACCCTTTTGGCATTGCAGACTATCAAATTTTCTGGAAACTGTATTATTGGTTTGACTGGAGGGGAAAAAGTACAACCATGCTGGGGTCAGAGCTATGACAGGAAGGGACACAGCCACCCAAGGCTCAGCACACACGGCAGAGGACCCAGCATTACCCACTCCTTTAGCTCAAAGGCCCTTCGTGTACACAGCTTGGGGCTGCTAAATGACATTTTTGTATTTCTTTTTTTTTTGCCATTAGTTCACAACTATTGCTAAAAAATGTGCACCAAAAGCGCACTGTTGTATGTAACAGATAGAAAGGACTGTTAAAAAAAGAGGTTGACAGCTCTCTGAGGAAGGAAGAAAGACCATTTCGGCTCCTTGGAAATGTGCCCATGTCTTTGCTTGCTTCTTCAAGGTGCAGGAGGCAATGACCTGTCACTTTCCAAAGCTAGCTGACCAGCAGTGAGGGAACCGTCTCTGCAATTGTGCTGATCAGAGGATCTCAAATTGTAAAGTATGGACCTGGGCCCATCAGCTGCCCTTAACTGAACCTGTGAAGTTGTACGAAACAAAAACCTTCCCCATTCCCACCCCCTCCCCAGTCCCTGTGGCTGTGAGGACAAGCCACACACAAGCTGGGGAGACTGGTCTGGAATAACTGCCCTCAGAAGGCACTTGTGCTTCTGGCTTCATGCAAGGAGGCTTGCTTCTGTAGTTTTATGGGGGTGGACCATTGTTCTATTCTGAATACAAATGACCTTGGGAAGAATCCAAAGTATTTTCTGCCAAAAGTTGAAGTGTTTATCCCCAATAAGTTATATTCTGTACAAGATCCAAGTGATCTACGAACGCTTCAGATTGTTAGAAAGAACAGTGAAAAGAAGATCTGAATACAGGTAAAAACAAAAACCTGCATATAAAATTCTGGAAAAACAAATGGCTATACTTTCTGGATAGGAATATCAAATCAACTCACTGCTATCCCTTTACTCTGACACCATATAATTTAGGTAGCACTTGAATGAAATTAAACTTTCATCATGTTATTAAGTTTTGATGGTGTCACACTGCTTACTCAGAGCAAGAAGCCATCCATAGGTCTCGGCTGGCTTTGCCTGTGAATAAAATGACACTGGAGCAGAGTAAACGGCTGCACCTCCCTGGACCTGCACACAGCCAGGGCATCATGGGGTTCGGTGTCACTAAGCACAGACTGCACACTCTGGCCCAGGGTCTTGTGTGCTGTCACCCAGCACCTGGAATCTCCACAGAGCTTCCTAAAGGATGTATCTGAGATGCAATATTAAAAACAAGCCCAACGGTAATCATTTATTATGAAATGGGCTGGCTCTCAAATTGTCCAACAGCAAATTACCATTAAAAATAATTACCTTAAATGGTGAAAACAATTTGACTTTTTTTGTGACAAACTTGGAAAAAGCCTTCATAAGTACTGCGTGAATGGAATGTACTTTTAGAAAAGCTACAGAGCTGTGGGTTTGAAGTTGAAACACAGTGACAGGTGTGGTCAACCATGTTCTCTAACAAGTGCTAACAGACACAGATAAGGTCTTTTGAAAGGAGAGGAAGAAGTGGAAGTCTGCACTGCCCTGCTGTCAATTCTCTGTACAGCTGCAGGACAGAGTGTGCCTGGGGCTCTTCTGCCTTCACACTCTGCTTCCCCTGGGCAGCTCAATCTACACTTGGAGACTGGTTTCTATATTACATCTCGATTAGTCACTTCAACTGAAAGAGAATCTCAGTCCATACCAAACCGGTCGTTAGAAGTCTTGCTCCCGTTGGGCTCAGTGGGCTTCCTAGGACTACTCTTGGGGCCACAGAGGAAGGTAGTAAATGAATACCCAGGAGCACTGGCCCACCCTTCACGTGGACTTCTGGCGGTAATGGAGGGTGAGGTCACCACCACTCTTCCATATGAAGTGTTTCACTGTTCGAAGGTCCATATTTGGATCCAAAACCTAAAAAGCAAAATTACATTAACATTTTCAAAAGTCTCTGATATCTAAAATCTTCATTCTTTACTGAGGAACTCCACTAGATGATCTAGCTTTTTTATACCTCCCTCATGCCTGGTAAGTCTGCTCTTGCTGGCACAGCTTCCACGATGCAGGCATGAAACTAGGTACGAGTGAGGTGTGCAGCGTCTGTGGCAGTGCCAGAAATACCAGGCTGTCTTTCAGCCCTTCCCTTGAAGGGTCTTTCTGATTTAAGACAGTCTCTCCATTTCTCCACCCACCTGTACTCCATTCACATGAAATTTTCTATGTCTTTTAACCACTGGTTCCCTTTCCTGAAAACTCCAGGTGAACAGGAGCTTGAAGGTAGGTGAAACTCTTTTGAAGGGCTGCAGAGATAGGTGGAAGCAGAAGCTACCCCAAACTAACAGATTTGGAATCTATAATCATATAATGTAACTTCCTGAGCACCAGCACTGGGAAAAAAAATGAGGGTATGGTTCTTAAGTTTACTCACCTGGTCCTGGCACAAAAGTTCAATTTTTTCTTCTGCCAACACAGCAATATCCTCTTCTTTTTCCTGTTCTCCTGGTTTTTCATTATTAGAAGAGCTAGTGGTTTGAGATTCATTATCTAAGTTGATAATTTTCTCATAAACATGTTCCATTACTTTTCTGACCTGGAGCATGTCACTAGCAGAAAGTCTATCCCTGTAAAAGGGAATAGGCACATTGTGGCATCAGGAAGAATCACTAGCTATCATCTCTTCCATATTTTTTTCCTTTGGTGTTAACTTATAAAACACAATACAGAAACATTATAAATGTTTTTAGTCATTGCCTTGACCCACTTTTTGAATTGTGAAAGGCTTTTCTAGTGTCCTCCAAAGGTACAGACCACGTGCCACTAAATGAGATTAAGCACCCATTCTTGAAATTTACATATACATACAGAGCACCTACCTGGGTTTTAGTCCTTTAAATACTTCCCGAAAGCATGGGCAAACTAAAGCATCCTGGAAGTGAAGGCAGGCCTAGCACCTACAGGGTCTGCCCTTGTGGGGCTCCGTTTTCCCTGGGCTTTCTTCCTCTTTGCCATGCCTTCAACTAACAGAAGGTGGGAGAGGGTGCCCCAGTTCAGACCTTGAGTCTTGACCTGCTTTATACCACAAACCAAATGGCTGGGCTGGGCATCTCTAGTCAGATGTCTCCAACTTGACTCATCTATTCCCCAAACCTACTTCTGAACCTCTGACATCAGCCTCTAATTGTCAAACTAAACAGCCAAGGCATAAGCTCTGAAAGCCATTAGTCCCTGAATCTAGTTGAGGTGATGTAAAGTACTTGCTTTAAAGTATAAGTGGAGGGAGATGGGTGGAAAGGTAAGCAAGGGAACAGATGGAGCAAAACGTTTACAGCCAGGTGTTAATAGTTATTGAAGTCTCATGGGTCAGTGGGTACTCATTATTTTATTCTCTGTGTATAAGTCTGAAAATCTCTGGAATGAAACAGTTTTTAACAATCTTGTTGATTTTACTTGCTAGGATACTGTTCACAGTTCAGCGTCCTCTCTCTAGACTACTAAAATTCTTTTCTTAGGTCTCCCTGCTTTAAGCTTCCCTCTGGGCCACATTCCATTGTCTCACAAACTTCTGGTATTAAATCACTACATGTTCTATGTCTTTCATGTCTAGATGTTCTCTTCCTTTCTAATTTACCTTGTAGTATCCCTCCCTGTTGCCTGTCCGTTTGATGCTGCAGGTACGTGAGTTCTCACATCAGTTTTCCAGTAGCTTGAGCATACTCCCACTTCTGCATCCCTGATCAAACTGGGTCCTGCACTTGGAATATCTGCTTTTTTTGGTACCGGGGATTGAACTCAGGACCTTGCGCTTTCGAGGCAGGTGTCAGAACCACTGAGCTGGCCCTGGAATATCTACCTTTTGAAGTTCTATCCATCCTTACATTTCCAGCTCAAATTCCATGTCCTTCAAGAAGCCTTTTAGGAAAGTTAAACTCAAAAACTCATTCCTTTTCCTCATGCTCGTCATTCCTTAAGTATCTAAAAGCAGTTACGATACACAAGTTGTGTCCTAAACTGAGTTTTGACAAGAGACAAAATCCATCAATATTATAAAATCAGTCTTAGATCTAGTACTTATCTCCTGTGTTATAAAGCAAACCATAAGGAAAGAATTCTCTTTAGTAATTAATTACATCAAGGAATCACATGATACTACGTTTACTTACTTTTTTAAGGTTTTAGCTCCTGAAGATGCATGAGGTTGGAGGTAGAAAGGAATTTTGTTGAATTTGGGCATATTTTTCTGAAATATTGAAAGTTAAAAAGGTATAATAGTTTCTATTAGCTGATAAACTAAAATGCTGTCAACAGGAAAACATGATTTACAAATAATTATAAGTAATTCTATGTAATTCATAATAAGCTATCAAATTAAGTTAGCCTTAGAGAAAATTTATCAGAGAAGTATGCTGTTAAAGTTTTGATATGTAAAGACAAATCATATGTAATATTAGTGGCAATATGAAATCGAAACATGGCTCTTCTTAGATAATACTACAAGATATTAAAGGGAATAAACTCAATTTTTAAGATATATAAATCACAATCTCAGCATTAAAATACTGGGACTTCTATAAAGATCTACGTCTGATGTATGATGATTTAACCAATATTTGCTTTTCAGATAAGGCACTGTCATAAACTTCATTTATTTGAGAGGCCAGTGCTACAGAATTATAAATATATGGCTAGAAGCCCTGGTTCAGCCTACACTAAAATGCCAAGGTCACTCTCTCCATGATAAACTTCTGAGCTATCTCAAAGAATTACCCCCCCCTCCCCCAATATTGGGGCTGATACCTAAAGGCCCACATGGAAACTTAAGTGTCTTGAGAAAAATCCACAACATTCACCTGTAAGGAAAGCCACTCTCTACCCTGGCGGGGCCCATCGTCCAACTGAGGCCATCAAGGCCTTCCTGGAGTGTTTCCCTCTGACACCAGAGTGAGGTCTGAGGGTTTGAGAAAGAATGGAAACTTCAGCCAACAATCTGGGGGTCTACTGTAATGTAAACTGCACACTTAAATGAAGGATTGAATATCTTCTCATCTTTTCTCAGGGTATCAGTCCCTCTGAGTCTCCATTTCATATTTTGTCTGCATGTCTCTTTTCCAAAATAAGCCACAGATTCAATAATCATTCAGTAATGCAACCCAGGCAAGTTTTACCCTCCAAGTGGTTTATGGGGAGCTCGACATAGTGAAGACCACGAAATATCCATCAGGAATCAAATTGGCCAATTTTTTGGGGTCTAAGACAGACAGCAAATTTTCTAAAAGTGCTAGCAATTAATCTGTGCTGGCACACTGGCTCTCCTTTTGGATAAAGTTAGGTAGAATCTTACTTTACACCAAACAGAAGAATAAATTCTAACATATTAAAGATCTATACACACAAAAATTATCATAAAGGCACTAAAAGAAAATATAGAAAAGTTTTTGCTATGCTAGTAAATACTTAAACAGGATATGGAACTCTGAGCCATAAATGATTGATTTATGTAAAAATTAAAACTTCATTTGGCAAAAGACATCACGAACACAACACTGTAAAAGTTTGAGAGGCACAAAGAATAGTCAAAGGGTTAGTATTCAACATAAAGAACTACAAATCAGTAGCAGAGACAAACAATTCACAGAAGAAATACAACGGCCAATATGAAAAGATGCTTAACCTATGATCTTTTAAAAATCCATATTAAAACAATGAGATAAAATTTGCTTATCTTATAACAAAGATTCAAAGTATCTGGCACTGGTATGGGTGTGGGGAAAAAGGCACTCAGATACTACTGGTGAGAGTGTGAACTGGTACGACCTTTGTGCAGGGCAATTTGGCAGTATCTGTCAAAATTCAAAATGTGTGCACCCTTTGATCCAGCAATTCCACTTCTAGGAACTTATGCTAAAAACTCTACAAAGATATATGTACAAGGATGGTCACTGCAGCACTGTTTGTAATAGAAAACACTGGAAACAACCCAAATGTTTTTTAATAGGGGACTGATTAAATTATGGTACAGTTATACAATGGGATATTATGTAGTCAAACTGTTGCAGAACAGTATGTAAAAGAGATTCTTTGCAAAATAAAATGAAGTATATACATGTGCACATAAATAAAATATGCTAAGTATGCAAAGAAAAAAGTACAAAAGGCCATGGATTAACCTATTAATAGTTGTTATCTCTGAGAGGAAGGACAGGGAGTAAGAGTGACTGTAGCGTTTCACTTCATTCATTACTTTATTAAGAAATACATATACAAATAATTATCAATACTTCAACTCTGGAACTGTAGGGAAGGAGACAGAGACTTCACTTGGCAGTCTAGTTTTTACTCAAGTTTAAGATTATACCATCTAAAGCAATTCTTAATTTCATGTGGAAAAAATGAAAGGGTAAAGTGAGAGCAAAGGACACTTACATCCACAGTGATGTCAATCACCCATTGTGGCACTGTCTCATTAAGAAGCATCGACTCAGTCTCACCCCCGGAATCTCGGCAGAGCAGCCTAAACAAAATTCATCAGGGAGTGAGTGAAACATGGAGCACAGATGACAAAATCACTGTCCACAAGCACTCAAGAGAGAAACCTCAAAGACCGCTGAGGAAGTCCAGCAAGGCAGAGTCACTAACACCTAAACGGCAACGAAGGCCCCAATACTCAGGCCCTCAGACTTTGAGGCCAGACATCCACTACCGCGGCTTGAGTCCCTGGGTCAAAAGAGGAAAGATGGGCATAAGCAAAACATTCTAGAAAGGTTCCCTGATAGTGCAACTGTGTGTGGCACAGGCCTCTGCATGCAGTGGCATTCAGGATGTTTTGATGTTTCTGGTGACAACTTTTAGGAGACCATCTTCAAGGTAAAGGACTTTCAAGGGCAAGGCCACACATTTTCCTTATGCCTTGCATCAATGAGAGATTAGTGAGCTCTCCCCGTTGGCTCCACCACAGTACTTCGGCAACCTGGAGTGAGCCAGACCAGCATTTCCCTTCAACGGTCCCATAAAAGACTGCTTGGCTTCCCAGGTTGGGCCCATGTCAGCCATAACAGTTCCTGAGAGTAGCCCAACTCATCTTGCCTGGTTCAGTCTGAGGTACATCACATACTCTGATGCTCTTCTGTGGGCAGGGCTTTCTGGTGATGCCATCTGTTCCCTGACCCTGGCAGTTACACTACTGAAGTGAAAGGAAGTAAGAGTTTCCTGGGAGAAACCACCAGAAAAGCTGCCTCACTGTCAGAATGATGGTGTCTGCCTCATTCTAACACCAGAACCGCTTCTTTTCAGCCAGACTGTGGTTTCCCTGACATTCCTATCAAGCTGGTAATAAACAACTTCTAATGTCTGTTTGAGCCAACCTTTTTAGCAAATGGGAGTTCCCTCAGGCAGGGCCTGTAGTCCTTCTTACCCTACCTGAACAGTGTGCGACCTCCCGCTTCACCAAAGATCACAGGTGTGTGTGGAGGCACTTGAAAATATCCATTTCCCTTCTGTAATCGGTTCTCCTGTTCCCCATTTACTAGGAAAAGATGCATGTGGTGTTAGTATCCAGGCTAGTGCTAAAAACACAAATTCCAAACATTTAATTTTCACAAACTTCAAACATTACAAGATTTTAAAAGTCAAAAGTCCTAGAAAGCTGGGTGTGGTGGCACATGGCTGTAATCTCAGCATTTGGGAGGCTAAGGCAGAAGGATCACCATGAGTTCAAGGCGAGTCTGGGCTACACAGTGAGTTCCAGTACAGCCTGAATTACATAGTGGGACCATGTCTCAAAAAAAAGTCCTATAAGTCAGCCAGAATTTGCAAAGGCAAAAAGCAAAAGTTAAATGCCTAAAAATGAGAAACATGGCAACTTATGTTGTACTTCATGAGAAATTACTGTATTTTGAAATAAAGGAGATAAATGTTTGATATTCACAACAAAAATATAACTAGCTATTTTAGCCACAAAAACATATAGGACACCTATTTATAAGTGATTTCTCTCTCTCTCCCTTCTCACCCCTTCCTCCTTCCCTCCAAAAAATTTTTTCAGGAAAATTATGTTCAATGGCAGCCATAGCTAATAAAACATAAGTATTAGTGAAATATAAAATCCTCAAAGAGGACATAATTTCACTTCTATTGTTATTTACAGATTCCATTCCCACTCTGCTTTCTTTGTAGTCTTTTGAGCCGAGGGCAGCTGGCCCCACGTGCCAGCTGAACAAAGCAAAAGCAGTGTTACCCTCTGAGATGCTATAGCACTCTTGGAGCCTCTCTCACAGCACCCACTGTTTCTCTCCAACCTCAGAATGCTTATGTAAGTAGCTCTCCGCTCTAGCAGACCATGAGCCCCTAAAGGACAGAGCCCATACCCATTTATCTTTTTTTTTTTGGTACCGGGAATTGAACTCGAGTCCTTGTGCTTGCGCAGCAGGCAGCGAAACCACTGACCTAAATCCCTGGCCCCTGATACCCATTTATCTTTATTAAGCCCCCTGCATCTTGCCAAAGGGCTCTGAGGACTGAATAACTGCTCACAAAGCATGATCTAAACAGTTCTGGAGCAGCCCCTGAGCATGGAGCAGGCATGGCAGGAGATTACCAGACAGGCGGAGCAGGCAGTGCCCCGAGCTCTGGAGGAGGTGGTGGGCAGATCCAGCCTTGCTTTACCATGGCAGCTTGACTTTAAGGATGATGTGAGGTTTTTGGCGATTTCTTCCTTACTCCAACCCACAGCCCGAATCTAAGGGGTGCAGTTTTCTGACTACTTAATCCTTATTGTTTATTTGGGCCTTTGAGAACTTCCTATCTAAGTGGAAGTAACCTATCCACAGCTACAGAGCTGGTTAAGTGCAGAGGTCACACCAGAACCTAGCTTTTTCAGCTCTCTGTAGAGACATCTTTCCTGTGGTTTCTTTGGTTCCCAGTCCATTCTCTTTAAAAGGGACACCAGCAGACTGGTTTTCAGGGAAGCATGAAGCCTGTCATCACTGTGAGAGAAATTTAAATTGAAATCATTGTGGATGAATCTGTCAGCCAGAAAGAAGTCCCTGGCAGGAAGCACTCACCACTGTTGCTCATTCCTAGTGGTCAGCAGAGAATCCTCAGCAGAGTAAGCCTCAGCAGGTGGGATTCAATGACCCCTCAACCAGCTGCAGGTTACACATGAGCTGTGAAATTAAGTTCTTTTTCCCTTCCTTTGGTCAAGCTGAGCCAAATGCATACTTTCAAAATATCTTCTCTGCTGCTCAAGGGAAGTTATCACCACTGTCTGTGGCACATACACCTTTTTAATATCCTTAATGACATTGTTTACATATACTCACTCATTTACCCTGCCACTTCTGAGTTGGAAATGGAGTTTTTGCAGCACTCAGAGTCAAAATCAGGTAGACTGTCAGACCAGGTAATACCGCATTTCAGGCCAATGTGAACTGTGACTATGGTTCTATGACTATGGAACTATGACTAACAACCTGACTTTCTGGTGTAGCTAATTAGCTAGTTTGCAAAGTAAATCCAGGTCACAGAAACATTGAGAAATATTTTTAGAATAAGGCCTCCTAAGGTGCCTAGTTTTAAGGCAAAGGTCACACAGTTTATTTTATCTATCTTGAGCAGTTTCACTTACTGAGAAACACGCTGCATAGTAATCTGCTCTTTTGGGAACCTCAGTGTCAGTTAGGACTAGATACTTTGGGCTGGGGATGTAGCTCAGTGGCGCCATGCCTGCCTGGCAAGCACAAGGTCCTGAGCTCAATTCTCCACACCACCCCCCCCCCAAACAAACAAACAAACGAACAAAAAAAACCCACACCAAAAAAGACTAGATACTTTGACATGCTGAAGGGAAGAAAATTAATTGGGCACATCACAAATATTCACTACATCACATTTTAGCAAATGGCCTTTTGGCTCCGAGTAATTCTTGCCAATAATCTAGTGAATTAAAAACACTAACCATGGTTTACTTCATTTTCTTCTTCATCCACTGGACTTGCGTGTGTTCTAGGCCAATATTCTAAGAGTGCCTGGAGTAAAAGTCCTCCTAAATTCACTGCAAAAAAGTTAGTTAAAAAGAAAAACAATGGAAAACAAAGTTAATTAGTTGTAATAAAATAAAAATTGAAAGTTTTCACATATTCTGATGCTAAAATCTTAATCTAATGCTAGTATTTAAAATCAAGACTTAAAGAGATTTTGCCAAGACTTTTAGTTTTATCTTAAAATGTTTAAAGTAATGATGAGAGAAGGCAAACATATTCTACACGGCTGTCCAGAAGAGCCATTCTTTACAAACAAACTGAACCAGGACTCATATTCTTAAAGGGTTACTTCCATTATAATTGTATCTGTACAAACCAGATAATTGTTTGTATATTCAATACTACATCCTTAGCACACTGATCAAAGTGTGCACACTGATATAAGTGACTGAATTTAAGGTACCCTGACAAAGATGATTACATAGCACCAAACAGCAAATATCCACCCTCTCTTGTGGAAGGAGGAAGTGATGGAAAGACACAGAGCTCACATTTTGGATCTGACCCGTCAGGGCTGCTGAAGCCAGCATCTTTTGCAGAAACCCAAGCAGCAAAGCAGTCACTCTCATCCAGAGTAATCGTCAACATCTTCCAAAAGAGAAAACCATCAGTGGCATTCCATTTTGAATGCATTTTCCAAATAAGTCCCTAAACCTTTATTTACTTATACTATTTGACTAAAATGCTAAGCTATAGATTTAGGAACCAACTGATGTGTTTCATGTGAACCAACCCAACCATAATGTAGTTTACTGAGATACCAAAGATATTTAAACTGCAGTCTGTAAATATTAACATGAAATTTTTTTCTCTCACATTTAAAAACAGAGAACTTTGTAATTAAGAATAATTATGAACTAATATGCTTGAAATCTTCAACAATCTCAAATTATACATGGATCAACTGCCAACTTACCCCTGTTTTTAAGTCTACTGAGAACCAATTTGGCACATACACCATTTTAAATCTTTTCTTAATTTCATCTTCAAAATCCACTTTGCCCAGATCTTCAACTTTACATGCCTATGCATCAAAAAGAAAATAGAATGATCAATACTAAGTGATCAATATTGACTGGATTCTTACTTTGCTGTTCAAAATTTTACACAATTTCACATTTGTCTAAAGAAATACTGTAGCCTCTAAAATACATTTCAAAGGGCCGGAGATTTAGCTCAGTGGTTCCACCACTTGCCTCATAAGCGCAAGGTCCTGAGTTCAATCCTTGGTAACAAAAAAACCAAAACAAATTTCAAGCAAAAAACGTGTTTAATTTTACATAACTATATATGCTATTACTAGAATTTTAAATTCAGAAAACATTCTTTTTTTGGGGGGAAGTTGTAATTTGATTTTGTGATGCATTAATACCATCCTCTGGAAGCAATGTCAAATAAAACTCAAAAATAAGAGAAAAAAATCTCCAAATAACTAGTCAGTAAGTGCTAACTTAAGAGAACTGTGAAGTTGCCCTCAGACAATAGCTAATATAGTATAGGCAGCAATTCAGAAGTTTCTTTCTTCATTTTTTAAAAATTTTTTTATTTTTTTGGTACCAGGGATTGAACTCAGGTCCTTGTGCTTGTGAGGCAGGCGGCGGAACCACTGAGATAAATCCCTGGCCCTGAGAAGTTTCTTTCTTGACCATTGTAATCCATCCTTATTCTTTTCCTCATTCCTTAAATATGTGTGGACCCCAAAAGTATACCCTGAATTTCCTCTCGTGCCAAATGGTATTTCCAAGGACAGCTCACTTCTGAACCATATCAGGGAGTATTGCCTTTATTCTCATCTCAACAGCAACCTGGCTCTTTCCTGAGAGGCCTACTTCTTCAGCCATCACCTCAAAAGGAGACTCTACTGATTCTCCCATATCCCAGTGCCATCTGGAGACCCTTGCAAAAACTACTTCCCTAAGCCCATGTCATTTATGTGTAAACACCTCTTCCTCGCTGCCATCTAGTCCCAGTCAGGCTCCTTCATTCACCCGACGCTCAAGCCGGGGTTACCATCCAGCAGTCCAACTCAGGTACTTGCCTTCTTCTCAGCAACACTGACATCCACAAGGACAACACACAGGACACAATGGCCTCTCAATTCCTTGATAATACTGCCACTATAAATTCATGGCCTCCAATCTCAACTAGATAATTACTGCTATCTGGGATTCTTTTGTTTCCAAAGTCTGTTCTCCACAAGAAGTCTATCAAGTCTCTACTCTCCTCATATCTTGGACCTTGTCACTTCCCCCACTACTGTCAGCACATAATTCTAACTCCTCGAAAAAGAGCAAGTGAAGCCCTGATGGAATTCCCTAAACTTTCTGCTTCCATTCTTCTGCTGCAAGAAAAAAGGTGCCCATTCTGGCTGTGCTCTGGATCTCATCACCTTTTGCTTCTTGGGATCTTGGACTATCATCACTTTACTTTTGTTTCTATTCTTGCTTGGCTTTATTCTCCTTAAGTAGTGAGACATGCTCAAATTTTTCTACCTTGAAATTCCAACAAACAAAAAACAAAATCTTCCCTTGGTCCTCTTACCCATAATCCTCTAGCTACTGCCTCATGCACTCCATCCACCCTGCAACTTGAATTCTTCAAAGATTTTCGCTGCTCAGATTCTCTCTTTCTTCACCTCCCAATTGCTACTGAACCCATTCCAGCTGGCTTTTGTCTGAAAGACTCCTGCAGAGGCCATTTCATGCTGGTTAAATCCATGTTAAGTGTCCATATTTTAAATGAACTCTCAGTCAGCTGATGGCACTAACCACAAGCTCCTTTCTAAACAATTAGTTCTTGAGGGGCCACTGACTCTGGCTTTTTTGTCCCTTTTTATCATATATCTTTGTGGCTTCCTTTTCCAACATTCCAGCAATAGAGATGACCTAGTTTATTCTCTTCTCAGTCTCAACATGTCCCTTGGAAACCCTGACATTTCCCATGACATCAATGCTAATCTAAAAGCTGATGACTGCTGGATGATTTTATTCAGCTCTGTTCTTTAACTTATGTATTAGACTGTACAAGCTCTCTGCCCTCCAGACACTTCTACCCAGACATCCCATAAAACTCAAATCTGTCATCTTTTTTTTTTTTTTTGGTACCAGGGATTGAACTTGGGTCCTTGTGCTTGGCAGGCAGGCACCGGAACCACTGAGCTAAATCCTTGGCCCTCAAATCTGTCATCTTCATCAGCATGTTGCTTTTTTCCTGCCACACATTTTCAGTCTTATGCTCCATATATCACTTTCAACCACCAAATTCTCCAATTCAGAAACGTGCGGCTTGTCCTTGCTTCTTCCTTTCCTTCATATTGCATCATTTTTTTCCATTCTCTTTTCTTCCACCCTAGTCCAGACAAATGCCATCTTTCAGCTGTATTATATCACAGCCTTCTGACAGAGATAGTAGCTCTTAAACATCTCAACACTACCTAGAAGTAGGTACCCCTACACAAGTTAGAAATGAAGACAGAGGTTTAGAAGTTCAGCATGTTCCATAGATCATTTAGCTAGTAGCTGAAAGAACCAAGACTAGAATGCAGCTCAAACTTCTATGATTTTTTTTTGGTACTGGGGATCGAACTCGGGTCCTTGCACTTGCGAGGCAGGTGGCGGAATCACTGAGCTAAATCCCCAGCCCCCACTGTCTGATTCTTAAAACTCCTGACTCCTTTACACTGCTTGTCATGTTTATTTGTTTATTTTTGGTACTGGGGATCAAACTCGGGACCTTGCCCTTGTGAGGCAGGCAAAGGCACCACTGAGCTAAATCCCCAGCCCTACTGTCATGTTTATTACACGAGACCATTTGATCTCAAAACACCAAGGTCTAGCATCTGGATATAGGAAGCTCTCAGATTACACAGAAATGCTAATCATGGCACATGTCAGCTGAGAATCCCACCTAAGTAGAACTGTCCCCTACTCACATAGCAGGATTATACTCAGGCATCAGCTAAACTAGACCAAGAATGGGCACCAGCTCAGATAGAAAATTGATCTCCAAGAGTAGCTGGTTTGGTCAGATTCTCTTGGGAATTCTGGAGACAATTAGGTGCCGGGCAAGCATGAGGTGAAGCCCAGCCTTAAGACGGAGATAAGGCCACATTAATAGTGGAGTTTCAAAGAGAAGAATCAAGAAATTCTGCTGATGAGTTCTTTAGGGATGGACTGAATCCTCCCAATCACCATGGGACTACTTTCTGAAATAAATTTGGGTATCTAACTCCCTGACAAGCATCTCTCTACTACAGAGAAAAAGCCCAGACTTTTGGCACTGCTGCAAACTTTCCACTTGAGCAACTAAAGCCTTCTGTTCTGCAGCCATGCTCACCCAACAACTGTTTCATACTGAACTTCCCACATAACTGTGCCACAGGGAGGAAAAATGGTAGTCAGGTGAAAGTTTCTATTCAGACAGTTCCTTTTTCTCAGTAATAAGCATGCTTATCTTTCTTCAGAGCACAAAGTTAACCTGAGTGAATCTCTCTTCTTTATAACCAGCTTAAATAAAACATCAGATCTTTCCATGTCTCTCTTCATATCCTCTTTCTCTACCATTAGATCCCCAAATCATGATGCTTAAGACATCTGTTTTCTGGCTTCCAGTTTCCTACTACATACACAAACTACTACTCTTAACATGGTATTCTCTTGCTCTAAAATGATCTAGTATTCTTCAGAATACTATTCTTCACCAAAGAAAGGTGAACTCTGGGCCCCGTGATTTTTAAGACTCTTTGGGAAAGGACCAAAATGCCATGTTTTACCCTTACACCTCCACTAATCCCTTATATTAACTTTAGTTTCCAAATAAATAAAACCAATCACTTTGTCCTAAATATGCATGTACCTTCCCTCTTCAATGCCTCAGCCATTCACTGCTTTTTCCTGAAATACCCTCTTTCCATTATCCATCTGCTGGGTATCTTTAAGCCCTGTTCAAATGATTTCTCTACCATGAAGCTCTCTTGACTTCTCCAACTGTAAGTACTGTAACTGCCTTGTCCATTAGTTATTGGATATGTTTATTCTTTAAGGTTTTTACCACGTTACCCTTTTCCCTCCTACCTATAAGGGACTGTGGTGGAGACTTTTCCATAATTTATGATCCTCAAACACAGTTCTTTGCTCACAATAATCACTACATCCAAGAAATATTTGTTGGGCAAATGAACAAGTACACCAACATTAAGGGACATTAAGGGACAGTGCTGTTTTTAGAATGTGGTTGAACAACTGAATGCATCTCAACTATCCCAGGGAACAGGGGGCAATATGACCCAGAGCTGTATTCTGCTTGTGCCAGAGATGCTCAGTGATGGCTATAAATCCTAAGAAACAGCAAAACTTATTTTGTGCACTCCAGTGGCTTTCAATGTAGGGTGATTCTGTATCCTTTCTTCTTCCCTCCTAACATCTGGGAATATCTGGAGTCAAGTTTGGCTGTCACAACTTGGGTGGGTGGGAGACTAGCGGCATTTACTGAGTAGAGGCTAGGGATACTGCTAAAGGTACTATAGTGAACCTAAGGAATTAACCAGCACGAATATCATTCCAAGCTAAGTTGGCATATAGAACAACTTGTAATACACTAACCATAGAAAATGGCTTCATTCAAATAGTTTAGGTACTTAAAAAGATAAACTATGGATTTATTTAACATGCATATAATAAAACAAATAGTTTTATTGCAATTAATTCTTAATTTATACCTCTATTATGTTTAGTATCATGTATATAAAAGGAAAAATAAAAGGAGTACATAATCCAACAACCTGTATATAATACTAAAAAAGATACTCACCTTCAATACATCCCAGTATGCCACGTTATTATTGGTATCTTTGGTTAATATATGTCTCTTATCATTAAGAATGTGACACTGAATAATACTAGCACCCCCTAAAAGGGGGGAAAAACACAATTAGCAAGAAATCCTTCTATATTTAAATTCACAGTATATTACTGGTATGTAACAGGAACATAAGCTATATTAGCCACTAGAAAAGGAAAACTAGAAGATTATATAATGTATAAAGCACTTTAAGGACAATCAATTATTTGTGGTTTATTATTTGAACTTATTAACATTCAAAGAAAAGCCAATTTATTATAGACTATAGATTAAAGAGCTCTTTACTTTAAGGGACTATGACCAGCAGAAAACTGCTGACAGCTAACAGTTTTATTCACTGAATAAAGTACAACTAATGACAGAAAATCTCTGGCAAGTACTATCCTGAATTCACTTCACTTCCCATCTTCCTTCTATGCTTCTTGAATGGATATCCTAGTCTAACGGTAAGAATACAACATCTAGGAACTACAGACAAATGCATCTTAAAGGATTCTAAAACCTAAGCTATGATATTAAACACATTTTGTTTTTTCTCACAACCAACATGCCACAACCAGGCATGTATGAGATAAGAACCACATCTGCCCTATTCTGCTTGTGCCACAAACATTAAACCCTATACAGTATACAGTAAGTCCCCGACTTGTGAACATTTAAGTTGTGAACTTCCAGAGATATGAATGGACCTCACACTGTGAACATTAGTAGATGCGAACAAGTCATGAAAATACCTCACATAGCTGCCAGACACTGTCAGAGTTGTGCTGCTGTGTTTACTGTACAGTGTGATAGTGTACAGTAGCACAGTACAGTTGGGGAATTACTCTGTATTTGGTTTTGTGTGTGTGTGCTTTATATTGTGTACTTGTGTCAAAGGTGTATAAGACTCATTTTGTGGGACTAAGGAAGGAATCTGACTTATGAACATTCTCCAGGAATGGAACTCGTTCATGAGTTGGGTATTTTAAAAAGAGGCTGTTGAAAAAAAAAATAAAATAAAAAGAGGCTGTTGGCTCTACCCTGGTTATTCTGCTATTGGGCAAAATAATTAACTTAAGAATGATGCTGCAATAAACATGGGTGTGGAAATATTGCTCTGATACACTGAAAAAATGTGGCATATATACACAATGGACTAGTATTCAGCCATGAAGAATAAAGTACAACTGTCATTTGCAGCAAAATGGATGGAACTAGAGGACATCACGTTAAGTGACATAAGCCAGACACAGGAAGACAAATACTGCATGTTTTCTCGTATGTGGAAATTACAAAAATAAAAAAGTTGGTCTGAATGTAGCATGATTACTACAGACTGGAAAGGGGCAGGGGAGACGGTATTTGATCAGTGTGTACTATATGAACGTAATGAATATCACACTGAACTCCATTAATGTGTATGATTAATATATGTTAATAAAAATGACCTCGAAGGGGCCGGGGATTTAGCTCAGTGGTTTCGCTACCTGCTGTGCAAGTGCAAGGACCCGAGTTCGATCCCTGGTACCAAAAAAAAAAAATGAACTCAAAGTCCCTTTTTAAGTCACTAATAGCATTTAAAATTTTTTTTTTGGTACTGGGGATTGAACTTAGGACCTTGCGCTTGTGAGGCAGGCGCAGTACCACTGAGCTAAATCGCCAGCCCAGCATTTAAAATTTTTTTGTACTAAAAATAAACCTATACATTATTAGTTTTTTGTTTACATCCAAATTACATTTAAAGAAGAAATTAAGAAATTAACTTTTAAGAAATTACATTTTTATCACTCTCTTAGTAACTATAACTAGCCTTAATAAAAGATATGAGACTTCACAATTTTCTTACCTTTAATAACCTGGTCAGGCTGTGTACAAAGGGGAGTTATAGGACTTGTACAGTCATTGTCATAATCTCCAGAGGTTCTAAAATTATGAATTCCCTTCAATGTCTAAAGGAACAAAATTTAATCATTTTATGCTCTACAAGTTTTGCTGTCTCTTTAAGATGGCAAGAAAAAGAAAAAGCAAACAGAAAACTTAAACAATTACTATATCAACCAAAAATATTTAGTCACAGTACAATTACTTAACATCATATTAAAAAAAAAAAGAAAAGAAAAAGGAGAGAATAGCATCCTTTGGGAGAAAAAAACCAGGCATAAAAGTTGGAGTACTGTTTCAGGTAAAATTATGTCAATCCAAAGCTGGCACAATGAAATTTAGACAAGAGATGTAAGGTTTTATAAGGAAAGAGCATTTGGTCTGCATATAAGCAGGAATAAATGAAGATATTCTCTCTTTTGTTTTCCACAAAGAGCCTGCTACACAAAAAAATTTAAGTAAAAAAAAAAAATTTAAGTCTTCTTTAAGATTTAAGAGTTAAAGGTGCTCTGGATAGTTTCTCTTTGTTTTTGGTCTGTTTCTATCCTTGTTCTTCATGCTATGAAGAACAAGGAAATAAACCTGAAAGCAATTTTCTGCTTTCTTATGTTTAAAAAAATTAGAAACCTGACAGATTTCTCTGACTTGCTGGTCCTTAGACTACTACTGACTTCCAGATGTAGCTTCATGCGGTCAGAAGCTAGGCTAGTACAGTATTTATTGGTTTATCAAGCAACACGCTTTTCTAACCACATCAAATTTTTTTGTTTCTTTTTGAGACAGGGTCTCAATATGCAGTACAGGCTGGCCTTGAACTCTCTATGTAGCCTCGGCTGGCCTCAAACTCACAGCAATTCTCCTGCCTCAGCCTCCCAAGTGCTGGGACTACAGGTATGCACCACCATGCCTGGCCTAACCATAACAAATATATACCTTTGTTCCTGACAAAGAGTCACAGGCTTCATTTTGACTATTAATTTTAGTATGATCGTCAGGGTCACACACCACTAATAATGGCTTTTAGGTTTCTGCCATTGCCCAAAGGTGTCTGGCAGATTTAAAATGACAAATCACATGCTTATAAATCTTTGCCAGGAATTCAGAGGTTCACTTACCCATTTATTTACTGTAGACTTGGTTGTTGCAACCCAGATTGCAGGGGGAGGATCAGCTGATCTATCCAGTTCCATCTGAAGACAGAGCACAAAAACATTGCTTTATTCAACAGCTGCAATGTTGACTACACCAGGGCATGTGTTAAGAGCACAGAGGCACGGGATATGGAGTCTCTTTGCTAAGGGAATCTGCAGTCCTATAAAAGTATAATAGGACCAACTTCGTATCAAAAACAGTGGCTATGCACTACAAGAAAAACCACCAACAGAGCTAAGAGACAATCTACAATGTGGGAAAAAATTTTCACCTGCTGTTCCTCAGACAAAGGACTGCTATCTAGAATATACAAAGAAATGAAAAACATCAGACCCCCCAAATTCAAAGACCCAATTCAAAAATGGGCATCTGAAATGAACAGACATTTCTCAAAGAAGTAAAAGCAGCAAATAAATATATGAAAAAATGTTCAACATTACTGGTCATTCGAGCAATGCAGATGAAAATAACACTGAGATTCCACCTCACCCCAGAAAGAATGGCTGCTATCAAGAAATCAACCAATACCAAATGCTGGTGGGGGTGTGGGGAGAAAGGAACCCTTCTCCATTGTTGGTGGGAGTGCAGACTGGTGCAACCACTGTGCAAATCAGTATGGAGATACCTCAAAGAACTAGGACTAGAGGTCCCATTCGACCCAGCTATCCCCCTGCTGGGTATCTTCCCCAAAGAATTAAAAGAATCATACCACAGTGATATATGTGCACCCATGTTTATAGCGGCACAGTTTGTAATAGCTAAAGCTTGGAAACAGCCCAAGTGCCCATCAACTGGAAACTGGATAAAGAAGATGTGTGTTGTCTTTTTTTATAAAATGGAGTACTACTCAGTCATAAAGAATGAGAAACTAGAGACATTTATAGCTAAATGGATGCAAATTGAGGCCATACTCTGAAGTGAAATAAATAGGACACACATGTAAATACTGAATAGTTTCTCTAGTGTGAGAAACTGAAAGTGTAAATAAGGATTAAAATGATTAAAATGAATAACTGATAACTTGAAATAGGAAAAGGTCCACAGGTGTAGGGGCAGTGGGAGGGGAAAGGGAAGGGAAAGAAGGGAAAGGAAAAATTATGAGAAAAGAAAAAAAATGGAAACAAAATCTATGTAAATAGGGAAGGGTGGAGGGGGTGAAGGGCGCACAGGTAATGGGGAAAAAAAATAAGAACCAAGATACATCATGTACAGATACAAGTACCCAATGATAAATGTAAACGTGTTATATATATAAAATGTACCAATAAAAGGATTAAAAAAAAAAACAGTGGCTAAAAGTTTTATGTGTGGTTGAGAGACCTAAATGAATACAGTGAAAAGGATGTAGACTTTGCATAATTTTGTTTTTGCTACTCTAGTTTTTAATATTTTCTTATTAACAAGGAAACACAGTTCTTTTTTCTTTGAAAATGTCTGTAGTAAAAAAACCACTTGAACACCACAACAAAAGTGAAAAGGGCACCTTACCCAAGGACAAGATACCTGGAAACATATTACTATATATTTTCTATTTTTAAAACACTTGATACTAAATGCATGTATATATTAAACAAATGGAATCCCTTTACATTTATTCACTACTATTCCTACCACAGGTAACTGCAGATGTAGAAAGCTGGACTCCCAGCTCTCAGGAGTCCTCCTCAGGTCAGAGATGCTCTTTCTAATGTTTGGTTACGATTGTGCTAACTTCTTGTCTTTCTCTACAGCCAAGATATCCTGGCATCTGCAGCACTCACAGAGCAGTGTTTCTCCTCCATGCTCCTCTTTCCATTAGCCTGCTGCTTCCTCACATGCTTCGTTAATTCAGCTTCAATGATCTACTTTTTTAAAGGATCACTGTTTGCTCCATTAGGGTGTGCCTCTATTTTGGGTTCTCTTTTACTCAATGACACAGATCTTAATTATCAGGATTGTTCTGAAGGAGTGAATGTCTGGAGTATGAAGCAGCTTGCTCTTTCTCCTCCCCTTCAGGTGTATTCTTTCACCTGCTTATTCCTGAGAACACGGACACATTTCCCATACCTCACTTTGCTTTGGTGTCTGCTTACAGATAATCTTACAGCTCACATTCCTCTTAAGTTCAGGTGAGAGGAGTGAGGCAAGCTTAGGAGCAAGTGTGAGACAACCCCACTAGAGTTCATTGGGAGAGCCATGCATCACTGATGCACCCAAGAAGTCACAATTACTTCTACAGGTGACCTCCAAACTACCCCAGCAACTATCCTAAGTATCTATTCTGATACTCTGCCACCCAGACAGGCATTCATTCTTCCTTACCATGTAAGTTCTACCTAAAGATAAAATAGCATTTTTGTTCAAGCCCCATAGTCGATTCATATTCTAATACAAATTTTGCTATACTTAGCTAACCATATAAAAACCTTAATTATAAAACTAAAATATATGACATACCTTGAGAACTGGTGCTTTTTCTTCACAAATGAGCACTCGAATGTCAGGGTTTCTTAGGTCTGTACAATAAATCTTCCTGTCCCTTCCTCCAGAATATACATGTGTGAAGGCATCATTGACTTGCAAGGCCCAAACCCCTTCATCATGTACTCGGTATGTTGCTATACATCTCTGCTGGCCAAGGGACCAAAGGCGAATTGTCCCATCAGAACTACCAGAGAGGCACTGCAAACAAGCAAGTAAAGTTAGAAACCTACTAAGGAGTTCTTGTTTTCCTGTGCCTTGCACTTGGCTTCCGCACTAACTCTACACCGTCAAGTACATACGTCTAATAACCTGTACTCCTGTCTCTAGTAAAGGATTGACAAACCCACACCACAGTCTGAAATGATCAAAGGCAACAGTGCACACTCAAGCAGGAGATACCTCTCATAAGACTGCCTCTGTCCTCTCTCCCTAGCCGCCTGTGTACTGTTAGTCTTGCAGGCAAGTCCTATTCTGATTATCTATTACTAAGGGAGGGAGGATTTGAAAGCAGCTGAAGATAAGGCTTCAGTGACCCCAGCGGCTTCAGCCTCCCCTGGGAACTTGGTAAACATGTAAATTCTTGGGTTCCATCCAGATCTAATGAGCAGGAACTCTGGTAAGGCCCAGCACTGGATACTTTAACAGGCCCTTGAAATGATTCTGATATACACTAAGTTTGATGAACACTGCAGTAGGCCAGCAAGCCTTCTGGGTCACAACTCTGTCTCATCTTCTCTTTCATGGCTCTGGATTCCTGACATCTTCAAAGGTCTCCTGGATTCTACTGACAGGAATAAGAAGCAAGTCCTAGTCCCAGGCTTACCACTCACTCTCTGTGTTACCTTGAACACTTCTAATAACTCACTCCTCAAGTGAGTTAACAGCAATTCTGACAATTTTGAATGTGCAGGAGAGTCAACTACATAAAAGCTGCTGACATACAAATTAAGCTGAATACACTGTGAGCATGAGAGCAACAGGCTGAATTGGCCACCCCAGACCCACACTTGGCCTGCTTAGTGTTCTCCAGCAGTTACTGTGGTGACTTGAGAGAGAACACAAGCTTCATTTCTTGTGAAAAAGAATGACCCTGAAGGAAAAGAACTACTGGTGCTGGAGTATGAAATTAATAAGCAAAGGGCTTCAAAGAAAAGAGTGTGGGCTTGGAGATTTGGGTTGAATAGATGAAGCTTTTAGGAATGTTAACGGTCTTTCACTATGCTAGGCAGGTTTCATTAAATGAGCATATACTAGGATGCTCCTTCACAAACTGCCAGGAGCATCTGGGGTTTAATCACCTATCCTAATGACAAAACAACAAAGAGACTAATAAACACAGAAACAGTAAGAGTAAGGTTATAAGTGCTCTGTATGTGGAGAACCCTGGCACTGTGGGGTAGGGGTCAGGAGGGTCTCTCCATTCCAGGAGGAGATGCTGGTCTGAGGTGGCAACACTATTAATAAGGCTCTGATCTACATGCACCTACACCTACAGAGAAAAAGGTCTAACAGAGGTGAAGGAAGGTAAAGATGATGCCTTGGAAATCCTCACAACTGGGCAACTTGCAATAGAGAAGAAATATGTTCCAAATCCAGAGTACAGATAGCAGCAGATGAGGAAACTCAAAGTTATACCAATTCTGATATAGAGCACAAAATCTCTCATGGTAGTCAGTATTCTAAGGCTACCAAAAATCAGGCCCCCAAACACAAAGCAACTGGTTTTAAAGTATAATGTTGGCCAATATCTTTGCAGCATTAAGAATTCAAGTGTTCCTTGTAGAAGCTGGATGAGTCATCAAAATATTTTTTACTGTCTCTGTCCCTCTCCTGGGTAAACATGGAGATGGTCATGATGAAACAACTTCAGAGACCAGAACAGAATGTCCCAAATTGTTTTGTTAAGTCAGACTGAGTGAAACAGATTCTGTAGCCCTGATCAGATGCTCTGTTTTCCAGGGAAGAGGGAAATACCCACATACTGGGGCCAGTATGCTCACCAACAGGCATGTTCCTGGGATGGTCACTCATTACTCAAGCTCAACTGCCAATGGAGAGCAGCCTGACACAGGCCTACAGACTCTTGTTAGGTCTGGGATTTGTATCACCAGAAAAATTCTGTGAGTGATACACAAGGACCTGCTCAATTCAAACCAAGATGATAGGTTGTCCCAGTTCCTCAAGCTATTAATTGCCTGAGTGAGTACAATGAATCAGAAGACAAGTGACTCTGCCCAATACTGGAACCAATCAAAACAACTGCAATTCTGACAGCCTTCACAGGAATAATTCCCTTGGGCAAATCCTCAATTAGATTTAGTAAATGAAATCTTACTCTACAATGAAGGAGCGAGGTAACAGGCAGATGTTCATGGGATTCATTGGCCTCCATCTTACAAGTCTCTAACAATGCCACCAGAGACCCTATAATATAAGCTTACATGGCAAGTCTGTAGGACACAATACACATTCTGGCCCAGAAACTATCTCTTCTGTATTACAATAGTTAAAATCAGGAAGTAGATATTTCTTCTTTCCTCCTCTTTCTCCCAATGAGTAGTTATTATAGTTTTGTTGATAGATTAATATAAATATGCTATATTGTTTGTAGTAAAATTTAGTCTACAGTTGCCAATAAGGAAAATGGATGAAGGGCAAACGAGATGAGGAATGATACCTATCAATTATGCACTCTCTAAGACAGATTTTAGAGTAGAGCCGCATTACTGTCTCTGGTCATAGTAAAATGTAGCTGACTTCAGAGGAAGTGCAACTATAGCTATGTACATGTGACAGTTAAATAATTTAGAGGAGCACATCCATTTGTACAAATAGGAAGCAAGGTATACAGTGCAGTGCAGGAGGGGCATTAGAAGGGCTGCCAGGTCCACATCCCCAATGAAAACCATGGAGACCATGTCTAGTCCTAAACGAAGCTAACTGAACGAGTATGAGCAACCATCTCAAGTGCAGCCCGGCAACTCTACTGCAAAGCAGTGAGAAGCTGACTGTGCTGGGCTTGACTACAAATGATTCCTACTTTGCAGATGAAGACATTAAAGACCAGTGAATGTGAAGTGCTGCCCTCAAGACACACAGTCAAGATCTTTCCATTTCCAAAGACCTCTAGAAGTATCTCCAAGTCACAGGTAACTTATGGTTGTGAAAAATGATTGCCTTTCTTTACTTTTCAAGACTGTCCACAACAGAATCTGAATCTGCTAAGCCAGAAAACAAAAGTTTCTCTGATTCATCTGTGAGGCAATTTCCATTGTCATATATCCACAGGAGTAACAGACTGATGGTGTATCCTACCTCACTATCTTCCTACTCACCAGTTTCTAACCAACACAATCAATTCCAATTATCTCGAAACTTCTCACTGCCTTCAGAAAGAAAAATAGCAGGGGAGACAGGGGTATGTGGTAGAGGGATATCCTACCATACAATGCTACTCAGTTTTTGTCTATTATTTACATTGATGAAAATAATTTTTCCACTACCTCAGAACAAAAGAATTGTGATTTCTAATTTACATATTTTGTAGCCAATAAGCTAACGTTTAAACATTTCTGAAATGTTTTTATATGAAATGCTGATTCTAAGTGGTATCAGAAAGTTAAACTGTGGGACATAGTCAACTGACAAAATGTGCCCAAGTCATAATTGCGTGAAATTTTCCACTTAATACAGTGGCAAAAAGTGTTCAATATTAAAGCTTCCTTCTGCTTTACAACACAGGAACCTACACACTAAGAGCTAAACCCCCACCGCCAGTACCAAGGACTGAACCCAGGGAGTGCTGAGTTCTTTTGTTTGAGTCCTCCTTAATTTTATTTTGAGACAGGGTCTTGCTAAGATACCCAGGCTTGCTTCAATCTTGTGATCTTCCTGCCTCAATCTCCCTAGGAGGTAGGATTATAGGCACATGCCACCAACATACATAACATTTTCAGTTATTTTAACTTCTCTATACCATAACTGTATATACTCCTCTGTATTAGAATTATTCCAAGGAAATTTCTTGTTTTCCCTTTACGTGAAAGTGACGAAACCAGAACAGTTTTAAAATATGGATAATATGTGCAGTTTTAAAGATTAAAATTTAGGCCATCATTTATACACATGGCTTTTGGTTCAAATCAACTTATACAACAATATGCAGAGTGAAGAAATCTCTGTTAAGGCCACTGGGTACATGTCCACCTGAAGCCGCATACCTGGGTGCCATCTCTGTTTAACAGCAGAGCTTTCACATTGTCTGTGTGTCCTTTAAGCTTCATTAGTTTTGCACATGTTCTTGGATCCCATACCCTTAAAACCTGTGAATTTTAACAGAATATTACACAAACTGAATATATAATTAAATTTAAATAAACAACTTTTACAAGTCAAACGACAACTATTAAATATTGTTTCAGTCAATGCCAGGTGTCTAATGCTCTTAACCTTAGGGAGGAAGCTTTTTTAATGTCCCAAAATACACAGCCGCCATCCCCCAGACAGCCATTACACAGTTACACTATTATTTATGCAAATAACGTTTTCTTTTAACATCCACTAGGCAAAACTGTTTATATATTTAATAATTTCCCAGAACAAATTATTTTGGTTTGTTTTCTTATACTCAAATATACTTTGTAAGGTTTCCCCTTACCTTCTCAGTGGAACCTGATACAATGATTGTTCCAAGTTGATTCATGGCCAGGCTATAAATAGAATCTTTGTTCCCACTTAAAGAAGAAGCTAGTGAGGATAAATGGAGCTAGTGTTAACAAAATTATCAGCTGTTTAGGAACTAGTGAGCAAAAATTACAGGTTTAATTATTTAATTTAGAAAAATCTTAGCTTTATGACTACTTTAAGGGAAGGAAATCTATAATGAAGATAATTCTAAACAACAGTATGATTAAAATGTATTATCTTTTTCTAGATTTGAGTAATACACATGCCCAATAGATATTTCCTTAACTGAACTGCACTGTCATTTAAAAACCATCCACAGGGCCAGGGATTAACTCAGTGGTTTCGCCATCTGCTGCGCAAGCACAAGGACCCGAGTTCAATCCCCGGTACCAAAAAAACAAAACAACAAATAAAAACCATCCACATAAGTAATATATTTTCAAAGACATACATGTACCAATAAACATGAAAAAATGTCCAAATTCAGTATTAGTCAAGGAAACACAAATCAAAGCAAATGGCAAGAATCATGCTTATATCCTTTAACTCAGAACTCAATATCACAGAAGTGAAAAATTGCATACAAAACTGTTTATAAATGTATGACCATAATTTTACAGTAAGTAAACATACCAAGAAATTATCAGTAAAGGAATTAATACATGTTAAGTGTTCAGAAAAACATCTGCTGGTTTTTGATGTTAACTATTATTATTTCTACAAACAAAAAAATAATTGTGTGGAATCCTCTCTGAATAAGTCTAAGCAAGACTACACACAGCAGACTATACCCACTAAGCCTCGCCTCCGACTTTGAAACAACTGTACTTTTACTGCATCGTGCCCTCCTCTTGAGTGTCCCTTTGAGGCAGGCCTGACATATGGAGAGTGAGAAACTAATAAAGTATCAGTACAGTAGTCCCCATAGGCACTAGCAGCTCAATCACAGCAAGATGCCACGGAGGTGAACAATCAAGGAGAACAGGGGGAGCAGTGTCTTCACATAGATTTCCTGATAAACACGGCAAAAGAAAATTCAAGAAATTATAAATACCAGATTCCCAACTTGCTATTCTTGGCATATAGTAGGTATTAGGTTATACTAGAAGTACATTTTTTGGGAGCAGGGTTTCACTATGTAGCTCAGACTGGCCTTGAACTCACTATATAGCCCAGGTTAACGTTGAACTCAGTGACCCTCTTGTCTCAGCCTTCTGTGCTGGGATTACAGGCCTGTGCCACCACACCTGGTTTAGAAGTACTTTACCTACATCAGTGTGAGGATTCCAAAGAGTCAAGACAAACTAGATCTATGATGGAGAGATCTAGATAGTCCAGGCCTATGTCTTGAACACAGACTTCCAATCTAGGCTAAGCCAAAAATGTGCTCCTCTAAGCCCATTCCGAAACCTGGCCTAGAGTGTTCTGGTAGGCTGGGCCAAATGTCATGCTGAATTTCAAACTGAGATCTGTATAAGTCTGAGATCTGCTAGTTCATTAAACAGCCACACTATTAACCTTGTGTGAATATCTCTGAATTGTCTCTAGAAGCATCCTGGCCTTTCTCCTCTCTTTTGGAATTCACTGGATTTTTTAGAGCTGCTCTGAAACAATCTTTCTTAATTAGCCCTGGAAATCTTTTCTTTCCCTGGGTATTGTCCACCTAGGTCATTAACTCAAAAGCTCACAATATATAATAATACTTTTAAGTCACCAAACTGCCTACTTTGTCAAGTAATCACAATCTCCTTCAATAATGCCTGAAAAGTGTGTGGGTTTGGGCCAGCCAAAGTTGTGGGAAATATAAAGTAGTGGTCAGACAGGCTCTTCTATCCTGCAGGGACTTTCACTTTAGCTGGGGAGCTAAGACATGTACATAGAAAAAAATAACCAGGTTATACCTGGAGAAGTGACCATGTTTAGACTGCAGTGAGGAACTAGCTTCTTGTTCTCTTAGGGGCTGGAATGCTATGGGTAAAAGCATTCTCAAAACATGAACAACTGTCTCAATGCAAACCTATTAGAGATGTTTTACAAACTATTCTTTATTTCAACTTAGATCACTTTGAAAGAAATTTTGACCAAACACCTTACTTGTGACAGTGTTATTTGAAGCAGTCAATGCTGTTAGAGTATTCACATCCCAAAGGAATATTTGTCTGTCCAACCCAGCTGATGCTACCAGTTCTTTATCCTTAGCATATGCTAAGGCCTTTACATAATCCTGTAACAGAACAGACATATTATGATCTAATCTGCAATAAGAAAAGCCACATGAAGTACTGAGATCCCAACATTACACTAAAGACAATGAGAACAGTTAGTGCTTTACCTTATGTGTCCTTAATGTTGACATGCAAAATCCCTTATGTGCATTCCATACTTTCACTGTCGTGTCAGAAGAAGCAGATATTACTAGAAAAGGCAAAGAATTAACAAAACCCTCAGTGGCATGCCTTTGAATAACTTTTAAAACTTACCTTAAACAAGGTAACGTTATCTCAAACTAAAGTTCACATGCATAATCTTAAAAACTCTCTCTAGAACCTAATGTATATTTGTAGGAAACCAGAAAATGAGGATCGAGGCCTAATTGACCTTCTCTGTGGGCACAAAAGAGAAAAACAGCAAGCTGTGCCTCCTTTGGCAAGTGCAGGCATGCTAGCACAATGCAAGTTCCAGAGAAGAGTCAATACAGCTGAGATCTGGATATTTACCTGGGTACATGCTGTACATAACAAAAGGCAGATGAATCATCTCTTAACCTAATTACTTGCTCCAGTGTCTAAGTGAGTAAAAGTGAGCTGAGCCAAATGCTCACGGCTCTTTGTCCCCTAGAGGAAAGATCCCCCTGGGCCCCTCATTCTCTGTGTCTTTAATCTCTGTTCTCCCCCTCTGGTTAGTCATTCCTAGCAGGCTCATCTCCTGCATATATTGCCATAAACACACAAACACAAACACACACACATACAATTACACACTTTTCTTTTTTAATAGGCAGTACAAACTTTTCCAATGTTCCAGATGAAGGTCCAAACAATTTGTCTGAGAAAAAATTTCTTTAACTCAGGCTGCAAAAATAAAAAGATCTTACCAAAAGAAGGTATTAATAAGGCTAAAGGAAAATATGTGTTATGTAAGTCTATTTAGTTCAAAACCAGGTAAAACTAATCTATGGTGTTCATAAGACAAAACAGCAGTTACCATGAGGCAAGGTGCACTGACTAAAGGGAGCCACAAGGGGGCTTCTGGTAAGCCATTCCGTAATTTTACTGAACTGTATGTAATCTTAAGGTTCGGGTACTTTTCTGTACGTATTTTATACTTCAATAAAAAAGCTTACATAAAAATGAAAAACATTATCAAATTGAATTAAAAACTTCTAGAAGCCCAAAAGCCAAAGAGATACTTACATGTTTTCCCATTACAACACAGTACAATGTCATTTACCCAATCAGTATGGTGTTCCATAGATGCTATGTACGGGTCTTGCTGACAATAAAAGAAAATTCATGAGTCTATATTAGAAAGTGAAATACATTACAGATTATAGATATGCTCAGATTCTTCAATTAATGTGACACACTGCTCAGAGGTCTTGGCACTGACAACTGACTATAGAGAACTGCACATAGGTGATGCTTCCATAACAGATGTAAATAACTTTGTTCAGGGCATTTCATGAAAGCCCAGGTTTCCAGAGTAATGCTTCATTTTTATGCCTGATCGTAGTGAAGGCAACAAGCTCTGAGTGAGGGGAAGCTGCAGGCTGGCGAAGGTTTGACTTTGCAGGTGGTGAAGGCTCACAGAAAACAGCATGGGGAGAGTCAAGTCAAGGACTGAGGGAACACTGCCTGGGCCACCGTTTCAATTTAGTAACTGGAGACCCTTCTACTCTTTTCATCTGGCTTAATTACCAGGAGAAGCCCTTGAAAGAGGAGACTCTAGTTACAGCCTACACTGAAAACAGGAAAGTTTAGTACACTACATGGGCAAAGAAAACAGATTTCTATATGGCTATTTGAGAAATGATCCTATTCAATCTTGTCATAAACGGAAGACCAGAAAAGATGTTTGAGGGGAAGACAGGCGCATTTCCAGATTGTCCACATTAGTTCTTTTGAGTTTTTTCCCTTAATTTGTTTGAAATACTGTGAATTGTCAAAAAGATACATTCTAGTTCAAATATAAGTATCAGAAAGCACTTAAAAGCCAAACATAAGCCAGGCATAGTTGCTCACGCCTGTAATCTCAGCACTTGGTAGGCTAAGGCAAGAGAAATCACCATGAGTTTGAGCCAGCCTGGACTACACAGTGAGTTCAAGGCCAGTCTGATCTATGTAATGAGATCCTGTCTCAAAAAAACCGAAAAAAAAAAAAAGCCAAACATAAAGTTTTATTTTCTGTTTTTGACATTGGCATACCACTGTCTTCACTGGCTAATGAATTCAAAGCCTGCTAGACTGAAGTCCACTTAAAAAACCTTACCTAGCAACTCTACCAGGTAGTAGTTCCTTTTCTGCACTGAACAACAGATTTGTAGAGCTTGATAAAAAGACACAGATTTTTTAAACTATCCAGGGTTTTAAAGTTAGGTTAGGTTCTAATTCACTGCCCCTTAATAACCATTTAACCAATGGTTGCTCTGAGCCTGTTTTCTCACCTATGATAATGGGTCAGAAGAGCTGCCTTGAAGGATTCCTGTCAGAATTAAAATCATGGTGGGTAGGGAAGTGCCAAGAATGGCACATAGTTAAGAGCTCAATGAATGCTCCTTTTCCTCCCCTAGATTTCCTTTCCCCTTCATTCACAGTACAGAGCATCAAGCAAAATAACAGGAATTTCCTCCTATTTGGGGATTTATCTTTCCATATACAGTATTTAACCTTGTTCCTTGTATAAGGAAAGGATACCTCTTGAAGAAGGGGACCATGCTGTCGTCACAGTTTTATACAACTTAGACTATAGAAAAAGATCCTAGGGGTTTTGTGGGTACTCTGATCACTTTTAAGAAAATATTGTTTAAGATTAATTATAATTGTAAAAGCATACCCAAGCTTTTATAAAATATATGGTTGCCAAGAAGCTTTTGGGGATCATACTTAGAGCAAAAAAAATGGTTGAAAACAGTCACTCTCTACCAGCCAAATATCATTGCTCCTTTGTGGCAGTGGACTCTTAAAAGTCCCTGCTGTGAGGCCGGAGATTTAGCTCAGTGATTTCGCCGCCTGCTGCGCAAGCACAGGGACCAGAGTTCGATCCCTGGTACCAAGAAAGTCCCTGCTGTGGCTATAATACTTCTGAAACTCTTGTAGGGACAGTTTTCTCAGAGGCTTATAAAATTCTGTTGCAACAACTTTACAAGTGTACCAAAAAACTCACTGCTCAAAGATGGTAAGTCTGAAACTGAAAAAAGGCATCCTATTAGATAAGTCATTAGTCTGAAATTTACTGATTACAGACTTTAACCTGTCTTACCTTGTGCTGATTGACACTCCATATTCTTATGATGGAGTCTCGCCCAGCTGTGAAAAGTCTATTTAGTGCTGGGTCCAGCTGCAGAGCATTGACTCCATTTCGATTGTACTTCTCCACTTCATCTCGAATAACATAGGACACCTGACAAATACATCAAGAGTTGCTTTTCATGAAGTTACAAGTCATGCAATAAAAAATGTAGCCTACTAGTGGCCCACTTCCAATATAAAACTTACTTTTTATATTTTTTAGTCCATTTTTACAGTACACAATGTTTACATTCCCTGTGTGGAGTTGGTTCATGTACACAACACATCTTAATTCCTTTTTTCATCCCCTTTCCTACCCCTCCCTCTTCCCTCTATCTCTTCTCTTCCCATTCTAGAAAGATCTCTTTCTACTTTTTATTATTTTTCATTTTGCTCTTTATTTACAATTGGCTTTCTCATAATAGAAAAACTATGTGATATTTAAGCTTGTGTGTCTGATTTATTTCACTTAACATTATGGTCTCAAGATGCATACATTTTCCTACAAGTGACTCAAGTTTACCTTTCTTTTCTTTTCTTTTTCTTTTTTTGGTACTGGGGATTGAACTCGGGTCCTTCCACTTGCAAGACAGGCGGCGGAACCACTGAGCTAAATCCCCGGCCCAGGTTTACCTTTCTTTATTGCAGAGTAGCACTCCACTATGTTTATAAATACCAAGGTTTCTTTATCCATTCATCTGTTGATGGACACACAGACTGGTTCCAAGATTTAGCTATTATGAATTGTACTGCTATAAACATAGGTATTCCCCTTCTAGGTATCTTCTCAAAAGAGTTAGACATCCTATTTTAGTGATACATGGATAAAACTTATTTTTCAAGCCAATAAAATTTTTATTTTACTCCACAGAGACTAATGGTCTGAGGAGAGAGAAATGGCATTACCGACAGCCTTGACCAAGACTAGTAGGTTTGCTGCTAAGCTACTGCAGCTGCCTAACAGGACTCCTCTACCACTCCTGCTTGTCTTTTATCTATTTTCACCAAGTAGCTAGGGTAATCTTTTGAAAATGTAAATTCAAATGTTTCTCACCTCTGTTGAGAATGTCCTGTTGCTTACTGTGGGCTCAAAATTTGATGTAATTGCTTTAGCATGGCCTCAAGGGCCTCATCCCCTATCTGGCCACTCATCTCAGCTCAGGGCCCTTGCACACACCACACCTCCAGACCATCAACCATGCTGGTCTCTGTTGGAAGTTCTCCCTCCCATCTGTCTGGCTATCTCCTACTGCACTTTCAGCTTTCTCTTTAAATACTGCTTCCTCAAAAAGGCCTTCACTGACTTGACAAGCATAATTCCACTGGAGGGTTTGAGTTCCTATAATATACCCAATTTTTTCTTTAGGGTCCTTTTCTCTACTTTGGTACGATTGATGGCTTCTGTCTGTTCCTTGTGAAAACACTGGAGAATCAACTAAAAACAATTACAACTAAGAAAAAGCCAATAAACTGGCTGAGCGCTAAGAGCCAAAGTTTTCTAATGTAATGAAATAACCAGTTCAAAACACAATGGAGAGCTGAGCAGATGTCTGTAATCCCAGCTATTCCAGAGGATAAGGTAGGAGGATCAAGAGGTCCAGGCCAGCCTGGCAATGACCCTACCTCAAAATAAAAATTTAAAAAGGGGTTGGAAGTTTAGCTCAATGGTAAAATGCTCACCTACCAAGGTCCTGGGTTCAATACCAGCACTCCCCCTCAAAACCAAAACCCCAAAAACACCAAAATCTGGGGCAGGGGAGGCTAAACAATTATAATAGCAACAAGAATAACTATCTAGAAATACCTTTCACTAAGAAGATACATAACCAACAGGAAAAGTTATACAAAAGAAAAACCTGAATAAAGGAGACATGCCAGATTCATGACAGCACAGAAAGATTACAAATTGACAATTCTTTCCTGTAAGAAATATAAACTTAAACCAGTCTATTTTCATGATATAAAGGCTTTAACTCTGAGTGAAAACTACTATTAGCCTGCAGATGTGACTGAGGTCATGCATCTGAAAGGGTCTCTAAACAAAAGGGAGGGTAGATGGTCAATAAAGGATGGCATTCACTGTGCTAGCTCTGACTGTAAAAGTAGTGGCAGTTAAGAAGCTGCCCCTGTAGCTTAGTAATTTGCTTTTAAAACCCACAAAATGTTTACAAAGGGAGCCAGCCACGGGTACTCAGAGTACTTGGCCAATGAGAAAGGGGGTAAGTGAATTGTGTGTGTGAGGAGGCACAGACAGAAAGACACTGTGGCCAGGAGTTAAGCTGCTTGCTGTAAGCACTCGGTGTGTCAGCCCATTTGTTAGGTTGGCACCTGTTCTTTCAAGATGGAGAAATAAAGTCTCGCTTTTACTGCACTCCAGGTCCTCACTCTGATCTGTTCTGTCCATTGTGCACGATCAAAGGTGAGGGGGGCCTGTTCCTCACATTTCCTAAATTTATAAATTTAACCCAACATTGGTTAGAATTCCATTGGAATTCTTTAAGTTGACAAAATATACAGTAATTTTTGGAACATTCTGATTTTTAAAAATGAAGATAAGCGGCAGGATATATTTTAAAGATCTTAAAAGGCAATATTATGAAGCTACTGAAATTACAATGGAGTCTGTAAGAAGAAGATATAAGAAATGAAAGGAATAAAACAAAATTTGGAAACATTTTCCATTACATATTTTCTATTTTGATATAAACAGTGTTTCAGATCAACAAAGACATTTAGTAAATTATCTGCAAGCATCTAGTGATTGTATGTATTGGGAAAAACTGTATATTCCTTCTCCACTATTAAACCAAAATGCATTTTCATATGGAATAAAAGTTGAAATTTAATAAAAGTCATGAACATAATTTTTAAGATAGACAAGTATTTATTTAGTCTGTAGGTAAAGAAGGCTATTCTAACATGACAAGATGATAATCTTTACAAAGGCAATGGTGATTTGACCAAACACAAGTCAAAGCTTTTGTACGTACAAGAATATTCCAAAGTGCATTATTCACAACAGCCAAAAAGTGGAAACAACCATGTGATCGTTAACTGAAAAAAAGGTAAATGGGATTTATCCTTGGAAAAGGCCAGGGCTGTATACACAAACATCTATAAGGATGTTGTCTTAATTCAGTTTTTTTGGTACAAGTAACTATAACTGACATTTATTCAAACCAGTTTATGATTTTTTTTTTTAAAGGAGCATTTAACATACGGATACAAGGATATATCATAGAGCCTAAGAGTAGGAAATACAGCCACCATTCAAAAGATATTTTAACAATCAAATTATAATACTTCTCTACCAACATCTTTACTCCAAAATCTTTTCTGTTCCTCAAAGATGTCTCCTTCCTATCTGAGGACCTTCTCACTTAACGGTTCCCTATGCCAAGAAGATTCCTAATTCTTCCAACTCCCACAGGAATACTCTTCCCTCAACTTTTCTCACCCTCAGCCCTTAGGGGATGGGTCCTCTGACAGGCTTTCCTGGATCCATTCCCCTTGACCCCTCACCGTACTTATTTCACAGTTCTTACCACACTCCGTATTCATCCTTTATCACTATATACTTTCTCCATTAGCATGGTTCCAAGAGGGAAAGGAATTTGTCTGTTTTGTTCCTCTCATCACTTTATGCCCACTATAGTGTCTGGCATATAGGTGGCATACATATTTGTTATAAACATATGGGAAAGCCATTAGGAAACTAGTTGGTTTCAATGTCAAGTCTGCTTTCTCTTAATCTTTCTTTGTCTGGGATTCATGTCAAATTCAGTCCCTTTCAATTCCTCTAGGGCTCCAAAGCTGCTTACTTGGAACACATTTAACTGAGACTGTGCAGCATATATAAATTGAAATTTCCAATTTTGGGAGACTGGTTCAATTGGCAAGGGTGAGAGAACAACATAATTTCAGGTCTCTCATTCCAGGTAGAGAGAAATTTTTAGTGGTTGAGCATAATGATGCACACCTGCAATCCCAGTACTCCGGAGGCGGAGGCTGAGGCTGAGCCACGAGGATCACTTTGAGTTGAAGGCCAGCCTGGTCTATGTAGTGAGTTCAAGACCAGCCTGAACTACATAGAGAGACTTTGCCTCAAAAAACCAAAACCAGCTTTTGCTGCCTTATGTGTGTCACATTGCTTCTCCTCTGCAATGCCTGTTTGCCATTCCTGCCTTGAAGCTAGCTGATTATGGACTAAAACCTCTACAAACTAATTTACAGCACTGCTCCCAGCCCAGAGGAGGAGGGTTCTGGACCACTGGGCCACCAGGTCACTGCTCCCAGCCCAGAGGAGGTGAGCTCTGATGTCACCGGTAGCAGCCCCCAACTCAAAATGAGAAAACACGTAAAGTCTCAAAACCAGACTTCCAAATCACCTACAGCAACCCCAAAGGGAAATGAGACGGAACACTCTGATACTCAACCACCTGGATTCCCTGAACTGGCAAAAAAAGGGGATCTTGAAAAAATGAAATCAGAAATAATTTCTCACATAACACCAGAGATTGTGCTCATAGTGCAAGACATGATTAATAAATCCAGAGAGGAGCTGAGGAACATGATGGAATCTCAACACAGGAAACAAACGGAATCCATAAAACACATGCAAACAGATTTCCAGGAGATTAAAAACTCCACTGAAAGTTTACACAGCAGAATGAGCCAATGGGAAGACAGAATTTCAGATATAGAAGAAAGATGGCAATTACCGACCAGAAAAAGAAAAATTGCTTTAAAATTTTAAGGGACCACGAGAAATCAATCCAGCAGCTGCTAGATGATGCAAAGAAGAATAACATAAGACTAATTAGAGTCAAGGAAGAAACAGGAGAGTGGAGATGACATAAAAACACTATTCACAGAAGTGATGGCAGAAAACTTCCCAAGCAAGAGAAAAGACCTTGACATACAGATAAGTCAGGCATACAGGACTCCAAATAGCCTTGATTAAAAAAAAAACTACACATAGGCATATAATTGTTAAGATTCCAGAAACTCAACAGAAGAACAAAGTTCTACAAGCAGTTAGAGAAAAGAAACAAATC
>NW_004624731.1:1925477-1945007 GCF_000247695.1 Heterocephalus glaber
AACCAAGAGAGATTATGTAAAGGTGCAAATTTCCAATGATGAATGTCATTATATTGTATACCTAAAATGTACCAATAAAATAAAATTTAAAAAAAAAACCAAACCAAAACCAAAACAAACAAGAAAGTAATTTTTAGCAAAATAAGACTGGCACAAGTGAACCAGTCTGGATAACTACAGATGTGTGAATAAAAATGTAAAAGAATTAAGATATTCTAGTTGGATCATTAAAAATGTTGATGTAGATCTAGATTGACATGGGAAGAAACATTTTTCTTTTCTTTTCTTTTCTGCACTACTAGGGATTGCATCCAGGGCCTTCACACTAAGCTACATCTCCAGCACTGTTTCTTAATTTTTAAAAATTTTGAGACAGGGTCTCACTAAATTGCTAAATTCCCCAGGCTGGGGCTTGAACATGCAATCTTCCTTCCTCAGCCTCTCAGAGTGTATGTGCCACCATGACAGAAAGACATCTGATAAATTAAACATTTAATAGTGCAATAAAATAGTTTCAAACTATTACATATTTTGAGATACACACTTGTGGAAAGCTATATATATAAAACTGCCAGTGTTTATTCCTGAGTGATGGGTTATGGTATCTTTTTGTATGGTCTGTTTTACAATAGGTATATATTACTTTGTTTTAAAAATTTATAATTTAATTTTTATCCCAGGAATTTTTGCCTGTATTTATGAAAATCAAATAATACTAAAAGGCTGTAATGAAAAATATCTTACTGTTGGGTGAGACTCTTGTGAACTGAAGTTCTCTGACTGCTTGAACTTTGCTGACTAGAACAGTGTGACTGTAGAGACGGAATGTTGTAGGTCAAGAGCCAACATTATCTTGGGCTACTTTAGGCCCTTTTAACAGTCACTTACCTTAACTTTTGTATCTAGCCTAATGTTCTTGAGAATGTTAGATAAACTTCTAGGAATCTACCACTAAACCTAGCAGATCTGTAGCCTCCACCAACCCTAAAGCTAAGAATGCTGTAAGATAAAAAAAACCAACAAAAAAACAGAAAAAAAAGAATGCTGTAAGATATTATCTGAAACCTTTAAACTCCAAAAGCCTGATTTAGTGGGGGCTGTTGCTGCTGCAGTGTGCTGTATCTGTGTGAGGTGCTTTTGCTTGCCTGTCACCCCAGCACCACTCTTCTGTGTGGCACAGACTTGTCCTGGGCACAACTTCCTGTGATACTCAATAAATGTAGCTGCTTTCCACTTGCCATTTGGTGTACATTTGCACTTCATTGCTTGCCGTCCATAAGGGCCCGGATTATCCCTGCCCATCACATGGTAACAGTGGTATTCCAGGTCTGAGAAATCTTCTTGAATCCATTATTAATAACTATCTGCTTTCTTTGAACTTTGTTCTTTTTTGAACTCCAGTAAGCCAGCAGTTGAAACTTTCAAACTGATTCATGTTTTATGCACTCTACACTATCTTTTTGCTTACTTTTTAAAAGTTTTTGTTTAGTATTTTGTAACTACCATAAATTTTTTTAGTAAATTATAATATGATGAAAAACAGAAACAACATCTTCAAGAAAGAAGTGGCTAAATAAGTCACCATACATTCATTCTATGTGGTCATTAAAGAATTAACAAGACACTACGACAAACTTCATACAGTGATATGTTTTAAGACATTTCACATTGAGAACTTGTTAAAGAAATAAATCTGGGTAGAGAAAGAAAGAGGAAATTAGAATTTAATTCTTTCAGTAAATGTTGATTAAGTCCCGACTAGTTGCCAGGCACTGTTCTAAGGGCTGAGGATACAGTGGAGCAGCACGACTGGAAGTGAGAGCAAGTCAAGGGAAGTTTTTCCTCCAACATATAAGCAAGCTTTTGCAAGCAGAAGATATGGATGTAAAGGAAAGATAAAAGAGGATGCTGGGGACAGAATCAATAACTGAGTGAAAAAAGTCACAGAAAAACTTCATTTAGATGGAGTCAAGAGTACAGCCTCAGGACAAGATGAAAGTTCATCTGGTATCTTGATTTGCTTATCTGCAAGCCTTATTAGCTCTACCTTCAGGACTTATCCAGAACTCAACTTCTCATCAGTTCAGTTGGAACCTCTATCTTACAGCATCAGGATTTAAAAAAAATCAGCAGCTAGGGTAATCCTGTTAAAACGCATGTACAGGAGTTTCCCAATAGAGTCCTGAAGCCATAGATAGCATCACATAGTAAGAGACTAATAATGACCAGTAAAATAACACAATTATAATAATAGTCTGTAATAACAGTTATGTGAATATGGCCTTTCTTTCAAAATATTGTACTTTCATTTTCTCACTCACGGGAGCACTTCATGGCTTCTCTTTGGCACAGATGAATAGCCAGCATCATCACTCTTGTGCTTTAGGTTATTTTGAAGTGAAATAAGAGTTACTTGGACACCAGCAATGCAAAACACAACAGCTGATTTGATAATCAAGATGATAATGCAGACAACTACTCACTACCACGTGGCGAGCACACGCAATGCAGATGACCTGACAAAGGGATGACTTACTTCCCAAGCAGGCAGGAAAATATGGGATTTCACCACCGCCACCCAGCACAGCACACACTTTAAAACTTACAAACTGTATGTAGTCATGGTGGTACAGGCCTGTAATTCCACCACACTGGCAGGCTGAGGCAGGAGGAGCCCAAGTTCAAACCCAGCCTGGGCAATTTTTTTTGAGACCCTGTTTCAAAATAAAAAGGGCTGCGGATGTCGCTCAATGTGAAGGCCCTGGATTCAACCCCAGTACCACAAACAAAACAAAACTTACGAATTTTTTCTTCCTAGAGCTTTTCATTTAATATTTTTGGACTGTGGTTGACTGGGGTAACTGAAATGGTGAAAAGTAAGCTGCAGATAAGGGGCACACTAACTACCATGATATTCCTCTGCTGACAAGCCGAAAACTGCTCTCTGGTCACTCAAAACTTACTTGACCTGCAGGGCTCTACTGCTCAAAACCATCTATCTGATTTCATCTTGCAGTCCTCTTCTTTTACTCCCGCAGGTCAGCTACACTGGCCTCTTTATTGCTCCCAAACAGATCAAACATTTCCACCTCAGGACCTTTGTGCTTGATATTCTCGATGGAATGTTCCTCCCCCAGATGGCTTTGGGGTTATCTCGTTTCCTCATTTTCTCATTTCCTTCAGATTCTTATTCAAACATCAGCTTCTGAAGGAAGGCCTTCTCTGCCCACCATAACTAAACATTTTATTTCCCCCTCCTCCTCCACTGTTCATCATTATCTAACTGTTTTTTAGTCTCTAAAGCCTATTTCCTTGCAATACTATGAAAAATTTTGGACATATAAACTGAAAGAATTCTACAATTAAATAGCACATACTCACCACATACATCCTTTGATTAGCTTCTATTCACTTTAACACACATCTGTCCAACCACTGAGTCATTTTTTTTTTGGATGGCTTTCAAAGTAAGGTGTATATCTTCGATAACCTTTCTCCCTAAATACTTGAGCATTTATACATCATTAACTAATCACAGTAAGTCCCCGACTTAAGAACATTCGAGCTGCAAACTTCCACAGGTGTACTGTGGAGGCTCACTCTGTTAGATTACAAATGAATGCAACTCACGAATGTTCTCCTGTAAGTCAGGAACTTACTGTATTTGTTTCTAGTTCTTAACAGGTAAAATTTACACAGTGAAATGTACCAGAGATAAAGTGCTTGTGACAAGTATAATACAATCCCCTACAGAGATATTCAGAACATTGTCATCAACCTAAAACGTTCCTCCAGTCTCTTCCCAGTCAATCCGCATTTGCCAGTTCCAGGAAATCTAGATCTGACTTTCTTCACAATAGATTACTTTTGCTGGTTTTACAATGTTCTATCAATGGAACTATACAGCTCCTGTGTAAGGCTATATCTAGCTAATAGGCTAGTTCACTCCATTCCAGAAAAACGGGCCAAATGTTAGTAATTCTCACGTTTCTCCTGTCCAATTTCATGGGCTGTGACTCTGTACCTATATATCAGTTGACTTTAAAAAGCAGTCTTAGCTGTGCATGGTGGCACATGCCTGTAATCCCAGCACTTTGGAGGCTGAGGCAGGAGGATTACCAAGAATTCAAGGCTGGCCTGGGCTGCATAGTGAGTTCAAGACCGGCTTGAACTACTCAGTAAGACTCTCTCAAAAAACAAAAACAGGCAAAAAAAAAAAAAAAAAAAAAAGCAGTCTTGTAAATAAAATTAGGATACCTTCTAGTCTGAATTCTAAACCAGAGGTTAGCAAAAAACTGCCATGAGACAAATCCAGCTCAAATCCATTTTTGTAAACTAGTCTTACTGTAACACAGACACATTTGCTCATTTAAGTATGTGGCTGATTTCAGGCTATAAGGCAGAGCTGAATGGTTGTAACACAAGAGAGTAGCCTGCAAAACCTAAAACATTTACTATTTGGTCTTTGCAGAAAAAGTCTGCCGATCCCTATTGTCACAGGCGTTATGCTACCAGTGAACATTTTTATCACCCATCGTACATATATGGCTTGGACGTATGTCTGATTTCCAAGGTCTTCTTCACAAGCCAGGATTTGGTATCATTCTGCTTCCTTTAAGAGTCTCAAAGATTAAACTAATCCAGAATGGGGACTCAGAATCAGGAGTAAAGATCACACTGAACTCTGAAAGGACCAAATATTTCACAGGGAAAGGGAAAAATAGTGTAGGAGAGACATTTTGTTTCTTCTTCATTCCCTACTTCTGCCTTCAATATTTCCCTTAAGGGAAGCAAGTCCTAGAACTTTGTAGGATCTGTTTAAGAAACTCTGTTATACTAGATAATTTGGTGAATGAACATGAGGTCTGGGAGAGGGGTAGCCACCATGCCACTAAGAGGGAAGGCCTGAAGCTGGAGTTTGAGAATGTGAGACAACTTACATGGAGCTTAACAGTAAAGATGCCTTTATTTTACTTTTTAGAGTACAGTCATAGTAAGCCTGCTGGATCAGGACTTGCATGAAATTAGTACCATCTCTTCTATGAGTCAATATATGTCCATTATTACCTGAGCCTGGCTAAGATGGATATTGAGTCATTTCCAACCTGTTATAGAAGGTCAAGTACTTAAATTTTTGAATCATCACTGAGTGCTAGGGTATGGATGTTGTTCCTAATTCAGGAACACTAGTTATTCCTGTCTAATTTTTCCCCAAGAATTCTGAAGCAAGTGAAGGAAGAGGCTATACTAGGAGGAAAGATGAAAGCAAAGAGAGCCTATCAACAGACTCAGGTTCTGGCAAAATCCTAACACGATGGGACTGCCAAGGAGTGACAAGACCTGGGATGATACCTTGATTACCAAGAAAAAAGCTGCATCATATATCTGAACTCACACATTTGATTGATCATGTTTCTAATAATCACAAATTCATCCCCCCCCCAAGCCTCTTCCTGTTTCCTTAGAAACTGAAGATCACAGGACATGTACTCATTTTTATCTCTATAATTAATATATAATCTCCACTGATTATTTAGCAATATTAAAAGTCTCAAGGATTCTTTCTGACCTATAAATTTACAACAGAATTCAGGGCTACTGTCTTCTGGCCTCAGACACAGACAAGAGGCAAAATATATTTAGTCCACCAAGCATCTATATATACTTTTTCCAAAATGCAAAGAATTCCCCAAACATTCTAAGATTAAAGTAAAAAGTTAAAAAAATACATAAGCAAACTTTGTGAGAACCAATGGAAGGAGCCTGAATTGCATAACTAGGAGTGTAGCTCCTGCCATTCAGCTTCTAATTAATGGCTAAGGTTTTCTAGGCACTGCTTAAAATTAAAAAACCCATCCTGAATTGTACGGATAGTTTTCTTAATCAAACAGGTGTGTGGTGTCCTTACTTTAGAGAAAAGAATACTTGGAACAGATTCTCATTGTATGTAGTTAGTTGTGTCAGATCTTTACTCTTCAGTGTTTTTCTTGGTGAAAGATGTGAGGTACTGTGCAGGCCAAATGGCCAAATACTTAAGAAATAACTTATACTGGCTTGAAGATCCAAGGGAAATGACATATCAAAAAAAAAAAAAAAAGAACAGAGTACATGGCATTAAACAAATAAATTGCTTAAAGCACAGTACAAAAAGGGGGTTGGGGATGCAGCTCAGTGCAAAAGCCTTGGGTTCCATCCCTAGTACTTCAAAAACAGCCAACCAACCACCCAACCATATTCTAATCCCGAAGGGATAATCACTGTTGACATTCTTTCAGACTTTTTAAAGGCATCATTTCTTTGTGGCATGGACCATGTTGTACTGACTTGCTTTTCTGACTTACAGATATATTTCTTTGTTAATTATACAGATTTAGTTTATCTTTTTAACAACAGTAAATCAATCCACTACATGACTGCATCATAACTTGTCTGACTATTGCAGACGTTTAGCTAATGATGGACATTTATTTTCCACAATAGCAACACTCTTATAATCAACACTCTGGCATAAAACAGATAATATAGGGCTGGAGATTTGGCTCAGTGGTTCCACAGCCTGCCTCGCAAGCAGAAGGACCCGAGTTCAATCCCTGGTTCCAAAAGAAAAAAAAAAAAAAGACAGATAATACACATGTACTTTTGTAGATATAATAAGTCTTTAAGTGAGATATTGGGGGATCAAAGGAAATGTTAATTCAAAAATTTGGCAAAGCAAGACCAAGTAAATACTATGGCTCCACAGGAGGGAGGAAAACAGAGAAGGAAATTAAAAGGATCAAGATGTAATATGTATATGAACCAATTCCCCATGAAAAATGTATTTTTTTATTTTTTTTTTATTTTTGGTACCGGGGATTGAACTTGGGTCCTTGAGCTTGCAAGGCAGGCAGTGGAACCAGTGAGCTAAATCCCCAGCCCGAAAAATGTATTATAATTTGCAAACATATACCAATAAAAAGGGAAAAATCATTAAATCAGGCTCACAACACCAAGAGGTGCAGAAAGTGGTTCTCAATCTGCAGCAATTTTGCCCCAAAGGGATATTCGAAAATGTCTGGAGACATTTTTGGTTGTTACATCTGGGGAGGTGCTACTACATGTAATGAGTGGAAGCCAGGGGTGATACTAAATTTACAGTGCATTATACAGCCCCTTCATCCACATAAAAGGAAAATAGCCAGTCTAATTCACTCACTAGCACAGGCTGAGAAACCCCGGTCTAGGATTATATCACACTGGCCATAATAGCTCCCTTGGAAATGTAGAGAACAACATTTATTTATTTATTTAGGTACCAGCAATCGAACTCAGGGCCTAGCGCTGTGTGGCTGAGCTACATCCCTGGCCCAAGAACTACCATAATTTATACTTTTGAATTGTTTGTGGTTTCTTATTGCAACAACTATGCACTAGTTTAAAGATTTCTACCCACAATGAAGTTTGAGACAAAATCCATCCCCAAGGCTTCAAACATTGCTTCTATGCCTTTGGGACAAATTCTGTAAGTTCCTTCAGTCTTCTCTTCAGTAGGCTAATCTCAGCTCTTTCAAATGTTCTTAATGGGAAACAGTCTCTGGTCAATTGCTACTGAAGAACATTAAACTCTAGTTTTGTACTTTGACCAGTGAGGAGTGGAATTATAACCTTCCTCATTCTACATGCTCCAGCTCACATAAAACTTATTAAAATACTCGGTTTTTCTGCATTTTGCTGCAATTAGTTTTCACCTTTCCTATCCTGCCCTACTCCTACTTTTAAATCTTAATGCAACAAACTGAGAGGCCTAATCCTTAACCCCCTAATGTCTAGAATACAATTTATTTTGAGGGTGGGGCAGGGAGTCGGTACGTAGTTCAGGATGGCCTTGAACTTGCAGTGATTTTCCAGCCTCAACTTCCTGAATGCTGGGATTACAGGCATATGCCACCATGCCCAGCCTAGAATCAACTAAATTACAATTTTATGTTACATTTTAGTTCTGAGACTTTCTCACCTTCTGGGTTGGATGTTGTGATTACTTGAATCTTGCGACAATGCAATGCACTTAAAAATCACCTAATAGGGAAAGCTAGTTTAGATTATTAATGTCACTCACTTCAACAAACATCTAGTGAACACTTAGGCCATTGTACTGATCAATGAGATCAATAAAAGACAAGAACTGTTTAGACTTTATGGTCTACAAAGCTTTTCCTGGGATTTCCTTACTGAAACATCTTTCGTGCTCACTACCTACAAAAACATTGATTTTCAATCTGTAGAACTACATATAACACCGTGTTTCATAGTGAAAGCTTGGATGCCACTGACTCCTACGCCCCCTCAATGCTTTCCCCCTTTGGGAGTCAACCTAGGTAGCTGGTAAACGTCTTTAACGAATAAATCCACCTCAGTACTCCTACACACAATAAACCTGCAAGCAAACACCTGTAACAGGCTTTTACTCCCTACATCACAAAAGTAAAAGGTAGCAATAATACCAAAACGTACTCCAAACAAACTGAATTCACGAAGGCATTAAACACACAAGGTATGGTTAGATAATTCTTTACCCACGGATAATAAATTATAGAAAAGAGAAAGATTCAAGAATGCACACTGAAGATGAACTAATGGTGAAGATGAAACTCAATTCCACAATAGTGATAACAGTGATTTTTCCCTATGAACACGAACACACTCCCACGTCGCTCCCACTTCACTGGCACAGAGAAGGCGGCAGCGGCGCGGGGGGGGGGCGCTCCCACGTGCGAAATACTCCGCGGTAACCCGGCAGCACCGCCTCGCCACGACCCCGCAGGGCCCACCACCTCTTCAGCCGCCCACCTGGCTAGAAGCGCCCAGAGGCCTCCGCTCGACCCCGCGAGGGCAGACGCTTTGGAGAAAGAAAGGGGAGGCAGGTAAGCGAAGAACGAGCTTTTCCTGACTCGAAAAACCCATTCCTATAGGACTGTGGCTATGAGCAACCGCGCGGTTCCGGAATACGGCTCGCGAGGGTCCAGGCTGGGTCCCCAGGGACCACGGGTCCGCCCCCCGCTCCTACCTCAAGCCTTAAGCGCCGCGGCCCCACCCCTCGCCGCTGGCCGCGCCCCGCCGCACCCGCCCCAAGCCGCACCCCTAGCTGGCCTTAGCCTTACGTATCGGTCCTCCGGAGGTGGCCCCTGAGCTACTAGCAGCGTCCAGAAGGCCGAGGAGCTGGGCTACCATACCTGCACTTTCCTCCGCCCAGCCGTGTTCTGCCGGTGATGGGCCGCCATCTTGCATGTTGACACTCCTACGTCACTTCCGGAAGAGGCTCGCCCCGGACGGATGTCCCGCCCTTTCCTGTTTGGCCCAGGGCGGGTGGTGGAGTTGAAGTTGGATAAGTAGTGTGCTTACCAGGTGCGGTTTGTTGGTGTGGCCCGTGGCAAGGTGGTTCTCCTGTAAACAAGACCGTAGGGGGTGTATAAAGCTAATGGAGGTAGGGTAACTCTTCAGAGCTGAGGGAACAGCCCTAATCTGGTTCCATGTGGGTGACCTTAAATCTGGGGCTTGTGCTGCTTACCTAGCACCTCCCCAAGTCTTCAGAAAGCAAGCATTGAAAAAATTGATAATGCTTGTTTTCAGCATTTGAGACTTAGGCCGAGACTCCCACGCAAGCTAAAAAGTATGACATCCTTTGTGGAGGATTTCCATTCTCGTTTCTATGCCTGTCAGGTATAGGTACTGTCATGAGTGGGTAAAACCTCTTCAAGTCCCAGTCAATGCTTAGTAATGGCCATGTGCCATGGCTTTTGAAGTTATTCACACGGAGTGCGTTCAAGTCCTAAGTCAGGCTTTGTGTTTGGGAATTCACATCATTTCCCTGAGACCCTCGTCTTAACAGAAATAAAGCTTTTCACGCAAAATACTAACCACATGGTAGCTCTGTTTTCTTTGAGGCTTAAAATTTTTTAAGCATTCCTGGACAATATATTTATTACACATGAAAGTTTAACATCCTAAAAAATGCTACATACATATTAAATAGAAATGCAGTAAGTTCAAAAAGTAAGACTTCTAGAACGTTTTTGCTTCTAAACTATGTTTTTACTTATTAAATTTTGTTCTACAGGTTGGTCTGTCCCTTTGCCAGTTAATTGAGTAAGTTAATGACTTCTCTCATCTTCAGTTTATTTGTAAAAGAGTATATTACCTATCATATGGATCTTATAAAGTTAAATGGGGGAATGTTAACACTACTTGATAACAATAGTAGGAAATATTCTGTATATTTAAGGTATTATTTTTAATTATCACCTTGCCCTGGAAATATTGCCAAAGTGTTGTAATTTCCTAGGACAGATTGTCTCAGACTTTTTAGATAATGTAGCCTCTATCACTTTAAAAAGCTTTCAGATCAGCTTGAAATTTCCTCTATCATTCTTCGTCTTGCTCTCATAGCCTGGAAGAAGCTTGCAACACATTCAGGCTTTTTCACAGATTGACTTGGTGCTTGTATTTCTGACCCCGTGTTCAATCTATTTGCCAAACAATGAAAGTATCAACTTTTTGTGTTACCTTGGCTATATATAAAACATAGTTAATGTGTACAAGTTACAAAGCTTTCTTTTAAAATGTTTGCTATTAAAATAACATAAGCCTAAGTTTAATAAATAAGAAAACATGTATCTGCTTAATAACAATAAACACTTGTCTTCACAGGCACGCACACCTGAAGGAAAGTTGAAATGCTTTTACTGGGAATCCTGTGTTTTACTGATCAAGTTGCACAAGCACATGTAATGTCTGATATGTGTGAGTTTCTATTTGACTGACTGTGGTGGGCACAGGAAGTGGAGTTAGGGTTAGGACAGCACTGTGCATTCTCCTATACAGTCCCAGTGTGGCCAACACAGGCCCCTGCTGGAGCACTGCCTAACAGAATCATGAACAGAAGCCTTAAAAATTACATAATGATGTTAAAAGTTTAGTATCTTGTGGAGCTACATGTGGGCTAACACATACAGGCTGTGGGTTATACATGCCTCCTCTAGACTTACTGTCTGGTTCGCCAAAGGGAAAACGTGAATGTTTTTGTGTTTTTTCTTAAAAGAGGAATTAATATATTTTGAAATTTTATTTAAAAACACAAAATTAGGGGCCAGGGATTTAGCTCACTGGTTTCGCCACCTGCTGCGCAAGTGCAAGGACCCGAGTTCGATCCCCAGTACCAAAAAAAAAAAAAAACCAAAACCAAAACCAAAAAAACCACAAAATTATGTAGATCCTTGGTTTGTGATCACCACTATCTCTTAGTGATTAATATAGAAATTTGTATACTTTAAAGATGGATTTTTTTGTTTTGTTTTGTTTTCTGTTACGGGGGAATCGAACTTAGGACCTCGCACTTGCAAGGCAAGCAGCAGAACCACTGAGATAAATCCCCGGCCCTTAAAGATGGATTTTTAAAAGCATGTCATTTTAAAACTTATTTAGGTACAGCAGAAGTGCCAAATAAACTTTTTAATGCAAGCCTATCATAGATATCAATCAGATTCATGGAGAAATTGGGAAATTGCATAATTTTCTTATAACTCTTTAGTGATCTTCTGGTAAGAAATAATGTATCATGATACATAATAGACTTACAAGATCATCATTAAATAATTATGCAGAAGTAAAGGTTGTGTAATTAAATAGACTCAACTGTGAAGATATTTATGCCAAAGGTTGTATGCAGTTTTTTATCTTGTCAAAAAGACCTATTTTAAATAGTCTTTACATTTTCCTTTCCAAGTGATAATTCATAGTGCTGAGTAACTTATTGTTCAAAAGTTCACTTATTTCTGAAAACATTGGGAAGAAAATAGCCCTTAGTTCTTTTGTTTTGTTTTGTTTTTTGAGACAGGCTCTCGCCATCTTGTTCAAGCTGGCCTTGAACTCACTGTGTAGCCACAGCAATCCTGCCTCCACCTCCTGAGTGCTGGGATTAAAAGCATACACCACCACTCCCGGCAACCTTCAGTTCTTTTATCTCTATTTTTTTTGCATGCTGATATTAGAGTCAAACCAGTTCATTTTCCATTCTAGAAGTGCTTCTGCCTCTCTCTAGCTTTCCCACTGGAGGGCAGTAGAGAAGCATCTAGGCCATCCCTGATTTTGGAATTCATTGGCTTTAATGTGGCAAGTCAGACCTTAAAATGCTTAATACTTATTTCCCCCTAATAAAAAGTCATAACCAAAGTACCTGTTCGAGAAACCTGTTTTCTCCCATAAAATGCCATAACTTATGAAAATAAATGTAAATAAAGTGAAATTTATGTATTTGTAATTATAGTTGGCCTTGTGTATTAGTGGGTTTCATATCCATGGATTCAGTCAGTCTCAGATCGTAAATATTTGAAAAAATAATTGCACCTGGTCTGAACATGTACAGTTTTCTTTCTTGTCATTATTCCCTAAACAATATAGTATAGTATAAAGAATATAGTATAAACCATATAGTATAAAGAATATAATATATATATAAAAAAGAATATACTATAACAACTACATAATTTACATCTTGTGCATGATCAGTAATACAGAATTGATTTAAAGTATATGGTATATGAGAGGATGTGCATAGGTTTTATGCAAATACTATGCCATTTTATACAAGGGACTTGAGCATCTGAGAATTTTGGTATCCAAGGGAGTCTTGGAAGCAATCCTCCAAGAATACCAAGGGATAAATGACTGTATTAACTAATCGGGGAAAAATAGAAACAGTATAAAAATTTTGTCACAGATGTGCTCTTTTGTGGTGGAATTTTTGTACTGGAGCTGAATTGGTTGAGCTTCCTAAAATACTAGTGCAAAGAAATGTAGTAGATGTTAATTTTGCTCCACAAACTAATGTGTCAAATTAGGTGTCATATTAAAAAGTTAAATATAATTTTGAGCTCCCAGAGAATCAAAATGATGGAAAATTCATCATCAATATATTGTTAATATTCCCCTGGCCACCCTAATCTACCATAAGGTCACTCATACATACCAGAATCAAATATTGGGAAACACTGACGATCCTTAGGCCACAGTGGTTATGGTTAAGATGCCCAGTGTCTTAGAAATATCCCTTAGAAATGATAGGACACTTGCCTTTTCTTCCATTAGTAGTGGGATTTATAGAGCTGGGAATCTCAGTGACTACCACCAGCCTCCTAAAGAATGCTGGACATCATTGCTCATGTTCTGCCACCAACATGGATATTTTCAGTGGTATTCACAATTCTTCACTCCTTGCAGAACCTTTCCTGCTTTCACTGAATCCTCCTGTGGCCTCTAAAGAGAATTGAGTTGTACCCAGCTTCCCCACCCCACCCAGATTCCTAACAACTTCTCTGGTAAGATTGGACTTTCACTAAAAGATGAGACTATCTTTAAGGAGCTTCTGCTTTATGCCTAGCAAAATAAACCACTCCTGTGACCAGCAAGCACTATGAACCAGCAACCATCAACAGAAGATGAGGAAGGAAGGAAAATTACAGCAAAAACAAAATATACTCTAATGGCTCAACAAATTATCCTGCCATGGGAGCTGGAAGTGAAGACAATTCTTTCGCTAGTAATCTCCCTAAAGAAGCCACAGGCATTCTTTCTGCCTCTTAAGCACCTTCAAACTGCATTTAAAATTAGGTTGTGCTTCTGGAAATCTTTCTTTTGCTAATTTGTTGTACATGAATGCCTGCAGAAGCCTTTGGATGGTAAATGCTGTGGGAGGGGCAGTTTCCATGGTGACTGTCTAAGGTACCCTTTTTCTTGCACTTCAATTACATCTTCATTGCTGAGCTGTTGTGAATGAGAAGGTAAGGACTCAGTCACATCTGAAAGCTGGAGACTGAGACGTGGTACTAAATGCAGCTGCATTCTGAACCCGCTGAGTTGTACTATACTTGTCTTGAACCTCCTCTTCAAGGTTGCCCCTGCCCGTTATGGGAAAATACATTTGCAACACACAGGACAAAGGGCCAATTTCCTTAACAATACAAAGAGCGCTTACAAGCTGATATGAAAACTACCAAAAAACGTAATAGAAAAAAATGAGCAAAGGGGGCCAGGGATTTAGCTCAGTTGTTCCGCTGCCATTCTTGCAAGCGCAAGGTCCCGAGTTTGATCCCTGGTACCACACACACACACAAAAATGAGCAAAGGACATGCACAAACATCTCTGGGAAAAAGAAAATAAATGGCTTAAAATGTATGAAAATGTGTGTGATCTCATTTATTATGAAAAAAATAAGTATTTAAATGGAAATAATTTTCCACCTACAGATTGGAAAAGATCCAAAAGTTTAATAAGGTACTATGTTCAGATATGTGGAAAAACCACTATTTTATTTTATTTTCTTTCTTTCTCTCTCTCTCTCTTTTTTTCTTTTAACAAAGTCTTGTTAAATGTACAACAGGGCTGGGGATTTAGCTCAGTGGTTCCACCGCCTGCCTTGAAAGCTCAAGGACCTGAGTTCTATCTCTGGTACCAAAAAAAAAAAAGAATTCCGAAAGAAAAAGTTTCACGCAACATTCGTATGGTTCTCTAAATCACTTTTACAAAGAAGGTGAACCATTTTCATTTAATGCTATGAGTTAGCAGTACCTTTCCTAAGTATAATTCTATTAACTTTGAAAAATATAAAATTGTAATTACATTTTTCAAAGAAATACATTTATTTCCGAAGGGTAATTTCAATTGTATGTGTTTGTGAAAAGTTTTCGTACAATGCACAATTTTTTACTGGATGTATCTTAATTAAAAAGACTCTTCAAAAAAAAAAAATAAATGTACAACAGACTCCAAGAACACACTTCATTCTAGTTATAGGTGTCAAAAGATGTTATGGCAGGGAATCCAGATATTTGAATAATAATGGAATCAAGGATCACCATCATCTTAGGCATAAGGAACAATTTATTTTTTGCCAGATTTCTTAATTCTACCTGTGGCCAGGGGGCCCCTTCCCGTGGCCTTCTTTTTTAGCTCCTCAAGTTTCTTCTCTTTCTGCTTCTGTTTGAATGCTCTGTCTTCCTTGTCCAACTCCTTGGCCTGTTTCTTGGACTGTTTCAGGGGCTTCTTCTTGCCACCTTCTCAGCCAGACATGGCATCCATACACTCACCAGAACCCAGTTCAGAAGCCAGCAACTTCAAAACCACCATTTTATACATGGGGTGGGGGATCAATATAATCTCTTTGGAGAGTGAGGTAGCAGTTCCTTTTCTCAAAATTCATCCTGTAGATATACACTTAACTTAGAACACAGGAAAAGAATATTTATTGAATCATTGTTGAAGCAAATGACTAGGACAGACTAAAGTACTGTAGTTATTAATAGATCTATAGACTTGCACCCATGGACTGAATGATACTGCCATGCATAGGTAGGTGAAAGAATGGTATGAAATGAGCTATTTCCTCTCAGTTTGACCTAAGGTGGAAATATGATTAATAAGCAATTCCAAATAAGTGTAAGATACATAAACAGATTAACGAAGGAAATATCTCTAAAAATAGGTTCCAAGGCATTTAGCAGGCTCAAGGATACTAAAAATGCCAGAGTCTAAGAAGAAATATTTCTTTGGAAATAAGCTGTGTTCTGAACTTCATTTCTTCTTCCCCAACAGAATATGTTCTCAGATCCCAAATATAATGAGGTAGGGCTTTAGTGATACCATCCTGAGAGCTCAATAAGTGAACAGTTGAGTAGATCTCAGATCTACAGGGCAAGAAATGGGCCAACTTCAGTAATTACTTTGGTGGTAGAAATACAAGAGTGCTGGGAACAGATTGTACTCCCAGAGGTTTTCTCTTTTCTTTTTTGGTAAAGGTTTGGTGAGGTCTTTCTGAAGACCAGATGGATATGAAACACATGGGAGAAAGTCTCACTCAAGAATATTAGTTGGGAGAATGAAGGGACCCTAATTACCAAAGACTGAGTGCATCATTATGACCCAGAGCTGAAGGGTACAAGGGAGCAGAGTGTGTAATCCTCTTCAGGAGAGTTGCAGCTGGAGAGATTCACAGAGATCCAGCTCCAAGGAGAACCCAAGAAAGCCCTAGAAGATAAAGTGCCAGGTTCAGTTGTCTGTTAGTTCCAGGTTGCAAAGCACCAGCAAAGGAAGAACTGTCCAATCTTCTCCAAGCCCTGCTTCAGCCCTGAAGCAACAGCAGCTATGAGTGAAGACAAAAGGCAGCTCCAACTGGATTTACGTGGTTTTTTAAAAAGTGAGATTTTTTTTTTTTTTTTTAAAAGATATTTTAGTGGTTCAGGGGAGTGGTAGTGTAAGACCCAGATGAGACTTAGCACAAGTAATGCCATCTTGTTACAGGCCCTCCATCTTGTCCCTGTGGGTTTCGGGTTCACTACAGGACACAGTTCCTGGAATGTACTTGTTTTATCTGTTAAGACACCATGGAATGTACCATTGTTTCTGTGTAAGGAACATCTTGTTTGCTAAGTAAAGAACATCTGCAACCCCCCCCCCGCCCCCTAACCGCAAAGAATTCAGAATTCAGCTTCTGTAGTTCTGCTTGCTAAGCATCCCTGCAGCCCCTATAAAACCTTCTAACCCCCTGAGCTCAGGACCCTCTCTAAGCCTGTTGCTTGGAGGGTGCCATCTGGCCAGACTAATAAAGGTCTGTTTTACTTTTCCAACTTGTCTGGTGTATTCCCTCCCAGTTGTTCTTCTCTGCAGTCAGCTCCTCAGAGCATTTGGTAAGGCCCTCAGTCTTACAGTAGTTTTAAGGAACTAAATTTTCAGAATCCCCCCCAATTTTTCCTCACAGCGTATTTGCCTAAGAACTTGGCCTGCAGCAGAGTGCCAATGCTTGTTTTCCTTTCCCACCTACCCTTTAGATCTCACCTTTTTTCCAGTTTATGAAAGATATGCATTCTGAATCTTACTAAGGTATACTACTCCTTGGGCAACAAACGGATTTTTTAAACCATGTCAACTTTGAGAAAGTGAATGGTGCCAAAGACCAAGTAACAATTCATTTGCAAATCTGGTGGTTTACTAAAATTGGAGGAGGATTTGACCTACCAGAGGGGGCCTTTTGTGGTTGCCACTGGTTTTGCAAGCATAGGCTAAGGAGCAGACTTTACTGAGGAAAGGAAAATTCCTAGGCCAGGATAAGCAGACAGATATTCAGTGTTTCCCACTGTTCCCATCTTCCCCTGGAGAGATACTAGCATCAGGGCTTCTACTGAGTGTTCTGCTCTAGTACAATAACCCATCCCCAAAAGTGGCTTTCATGGGAGGGAGTAGTATTAGGTAATCTGGTCTTTGGGTGTCAGTTGTTTTCAGGACTTGTCAGGAAAGTTGGCTGCCTTACTGTTGGGGATTATAGGGATATCTGGGGTGTCAGAGTTTCTGCTGACCTACCTGTCATAAGGATCTTCTAAGACCTTTAATGTCCAGACCGTGAGCTCTGTCTTTGGCTTGCTTATTCTGGTGTTTTGTTATGTTTTGTTTTAGCAAAAATCCTACTGAGCCAGTTTAGCCAGAATCCACCACCCTTGATATCTCACTATCCTGGATATCTGCTCACTGTGGAAGTCTTTGGCAAAAATCCTGCTGGGTCAGTTTTTAGAATTCTCCTCATCCCTGATGTTTCCTTGTAGTAATTTTCCTTCCATTGACTATCACCCAGCACCTTGGCCATAAATCCCCACTTGTTCTTGTTTTATTCAAAAGGGAACCTAAGTTTATCTTTTAATATAGAGTTCTTGCTATTGCAATAACCCTTCTCTCACTATTACAACAGTCCCTCCCCGTACCCTTACAATAATCCTTCCACATAAACATTTCCTTACTAAATCTGGATTTGTGTTTTAATTCACAATTCCCAGAAATTTTGATGTATTTCTCTCCCATTAATCATAATATGAATGAGATTTAAGAATTACTGCTTTAGAAAATGTGAACAATACAATTCCTTGAGTAATCTAATACATATACATCTGTGTTTCTGTTTCTCCAGAAAGAAGAGTCTGAGGCAAGGTCTTGATGTACAGTATGATGTTTATGTAGGAGATAATGTCCAGAAACCCAAGAGGAGAAATGGGAACAGTGAGACAAGAAGAGGGAAAAGCCCACTCAGAGTGCATAGAGTGGGTTTCTTCTGTGGGTGACTGAAGCTCAGTGCCTCTGGGGGTTCTCTGAGGAACATGTAGAATGCATCTTAGTTTTGAGCTTTCAAGAGACAGCAGAGCTGGAGTATGTGTATGACTTGTCTCCTGTTTCTTACTGGTTGAGAATTTTCTCTGAGGGTTTTAGATCCCAAACACTACTGAACTCCCCTCAGGGCACCTTCAGGGAGAGAATCAGAGAGATGCACAGATGCTTGAAGGGAACTGTCAACAAGCAAACTCCAATGGAGCTACAGGGACATGGAGTTGGGAGTCAATAGTGTGTTAGCTTTCCATCACTGTGACAAAATACATGAGGAAATAAACTTAAAAGGAGGATGAATTTATTTTGGCTAATGGTTTCAAAGGTTTCAGTCCATGGCCACTTGGCCCCACTGCCTTTGGGCATGTAATGAGGCTGAACATCATGGTGAGTAGTGTATGGTTGAGGAGGCTGTTCACTTCATGCCTGCCAGGAAGTAAAAAGAGAAAAGGAGGCAAGGGCTGTAGCTTCAGTATTCCCTTCAAGGCACACTCCCAGAGACATAACTTCCTTCCACTAGGCCCCAGATCTTATTTTAGTAATGTGGTGCTGAAGCAAGCACAGGTCCTACCACCTAAAGATTCCACCACCTCCCAGTACAGTATAACCATAGGCTGGGAACAAACCTTTAATATATGAACCTTTGGGAGATATTTAAGATCCAAACCATAACAAATAGCATCTCGTGCAACATTGAACTTTGTGCTTACTGAAAACAAAGTGAGGGCCTGTCTAAATAAAAAAAAAGAGCCGAGGATGTAGCTCAGTGAAAAGGACCTGAGTTAAATCCCCAGTACTGCACAAAAACAAAATAAACTCTAAAACAAACAAATCCATAAACCTGTAACTAAGGTTGTTGAATGTTTACAGTGTCCTAAAGGCTTTACATATATTATCTTTATAATTTCAGGACAACCGTCTGAGGTGGATACTGTTGCCTCAATTTTACAAATGAAAAAATAGAACCTTAGGTTAAATATCTGGTTTGAGGTCATACACCCAGAAAAAAGACAAGGCAGGTATTTAAATCCCAGCCTTCTGAATCAAGCTATTTACCACTATGGGATATGCTTCTCTATAGCCTTTCATCATAATTTGAGAAAACAAGATGTTAATAATAACAATGGTATAAACAGTCCAATAATAAATACCCCAGTCATTTGAATATTAAAAAATGTTTTCTCTAAGGAGACAAAACAATGATAAGATAAACCTTATATAGTAAAATTTATAGGTTATGGGTTTTTTTCTTAAATTCTTTTATTGGTACATTTTAGGTATACAATACATTTACATTTATCTTTGGGTGCTTGTACCTATACATGATGTATCTTGGTTCTTATTTTTTCCCCATTACC
>NW_004624731.1:1963738-1980412 GCF_000247695.1 Heterocephalus glaber
GTGAGGTGGAATCTCTGTGTTGTTTTCAACTGCATCTCTCCAATGACCAGTGATGTTGAACATTTTTTCGTATACTTATTTGCTGCTTTTACTTCTTTATCTAAGAAATGCCTGTTCATTTCATTTTTTTTTTTTTTTTGGTACCAGGGATTGAACTCGGGACCTTGTACTTATGAGGCAGGCAACAGAACCACTGAGCTAAATCCCCAGCCCTGCCTGTTCATTTCAGATGCCCATTTTTGAATTGGGTTAAAGCTTATATCTTTAATAAACTTATGTATGATTAAAGTGAAATAGTTTTACAAGGCTTGTTTTATTTTTCCCCTTTTGGTTTTTTGAGATAGGTTCTTGCAATATAGTTCAGGCTAGCCTTGAACTCACTATCCAGCACAGGCCAGAGTGCTGGGATTACAAGTGTGTGTCATCACACCTGGCTGCAAGGCTTGTTGAAGAAACACCAGCCCCTTCTTCTCAGTTTCCCCATCTTTCTTTCTTTCTTTCTTTCTTTTTTTTTTTTTTTTGTACTGGGGATCGAACTCAGGTCCTTGTGCTTGCACAGCAAGGAGCGAAACCACTGAGCTAAATACCCAGCCCAGTTTCCCCATCTTTCTAGGCCACTACTTCTGCCTTGTTTAGTGGGCTTTTTATGATTTACTTCCCTGTCTCTGAATGACATGCTTATATTTTTTTAGGTCTTATTTTTCAAAATTAGTTATTATCTATTGGCTACCCACCATGGAAGGTGAGGATTTTGCTCTCTTTCAAAATCTACTTTCAACTCATTGTGCTGTCCTGTTTTTATTATAGCTATGTTGTACTTTTCATCAGACAATATCAGCTTACATTAATTAGTATAAGTGAATAAACCAGGCAGGGTGGCACATACCTGTAATCCCAGCTACTCGAGAGGCTGAGGCAGGAGGATTGTGTAAGTTTAAGGCCAGCCTGGGCAACTTAGTGAGATTCTGACTCAAAATAAAATTAAAACAGCCTGGTGATGTTGTAGCTCAGTGGCAGAGCACTTGCTAGCATTTCCAAAGCCTTGGGTTTAATCTCATATCCCCCCCCCCCATAAATTTTCTTCTTGGCTAAGTCATGTAATACGCCGTGATTACTTTCCTTTTTCTGCTCAACATTTTGTTTTCTATGGCATTTATAATTATGTTTTTTATTTGCTTCAGCCTACTTAATGCTTCACCCCAAACTTTTCACTAGTTGTCTAAATAGGTAGTTCTCAAACTTTTCTATTTCAAGACTGGTTTTCATTCCTTTTGTTTGTTTGTTTGTTTTTGGTACTGGGGATCGAACTCGGGTCCTTGAGCTTGTGAGGCAGGTGGTGGAACCACTCAGCTAAATCCCTGGCCCTGATTTTCATTCTTAACATATGGAGTATCCCAAGAGCCTTTGATTATGTGGCTCATATTTACTACATTTACTCTATTAGTATTTAAAACTGAGAAATTTAAAAAATACTTACTAAAACACTGAAAGTACTTAATCTGTTTCATGCCAACATAAATAACATCTTTAATGCAATATAACTGTATTTTCTAAAAATCAAACAAATTTGATATGAAGAGTGATACTGTTTTACATATTTTCAATTATCTTTCATAAGTCAGCTGGTTTTTCATATCTACTTCTGCATTCAAATCACATGCTATTTAGCCTCTGGAAAGTTCCACCATTTTCTTGTGACATTAAAAAAGGAAAATAATGTGTGGTATTATGATGTATGTAGTTCTGATCTTGCAAATATTGGCCTAAATGTATTTAAATACATTGAGTGTTCCAATGATTTGATCTTTTAGAAAAAAATTGATTCTAGATCCTTCTAGATCCCATTTACCTCTACATTTGGTGCTCAGCAGTAAATCCCTAACCTAAGGCTTCTTTCTTGTTTTGGTGGAATATATTCTGCAGTAGCTTTTCATGAAATGATGCATGGAAATATGTTTTTCTAGAGCTTATATGCCTGAAAATGGCTTTATTCTACTCTCATGTTGATTGAGAGTTTGACTAAATATATATTAAAAGTTTCCATCATTATTCTGAATGTATTACTTTCTTGACTTTTAGCTTCCTGTGCTGCTATTGAGAAGTCAAAACCCATTGTGGTTCCCAATCTTATTACTTTACACTAAAGAAACTTTCAGTATTAAAAGAAAAACTTATTACTCTATTCAGAACATTTCTGATACCAAATGTGTGGGTTTTCCACAACAAGCAATTGTCCAGTTCTCTGTGGACACCAATTGAGTGTCCTAAAATTTCATTCAATTTTGCCATTAGCTATGCAACAAGAGTGCCTCCCCCATTTCAGTTGTATGTATTGGGTACCCAGGGTACCCACACTTCTGTCCTATTTGGCTACAAATGGAGGGCCTCCACACCCCCTTTCTCAGGTCAGATACTTGCAGTAATGCCTTTTAAGGCTCAGGGAAACACTTCACTTACACTTACTGGTTTATTAAAAAGGATATTATAAAGGATACAAATTCATAGCCAGATGAAGAGGTATATAGAACAAGATCTGGAAGGCTCTTAAATGCCAGAGCATTTATTCCATAGAGTCGGGATGTGCCACCCTCATGGCACATGGATATATGTACAACCTAAAAGGTCTGGGAGCTCTGTCATTTAGAATTTTTATAGAAGTTCCATTATGTGGGCATAGCTAGTAAATCATTGCCATTAGTGATTAATTCAATATCCAGACCCTCTTCTCCCTCTGGAAGTCATGCTTTGGTTTTTCTGGCAAACAGACCACACCCTGAAGATATTCAGAACTCTCAGCCATTGTCATCTCACTCTCATACAAAAAGACATTGTTACCTTTCTGAAGATTACAAGCATCATAGAAACCCTTTCGTTGGGAACCAGGAACTAAGACCAAATACATGTTGTAATATAAGGTGCTCATACCACTGAGGACATTATAAGAGTTCTAGGAGCTCTGTGCCAAAATTGGGGATGAAGATCAAATCTCTCTCTTATTATATATAATAAGCACTTTTTTCCCTCTTTGTTCCAAGTGTCCTGAAGTTCCATAGTGATATACCTTGGTGTGAATTTACTGTACTGAACATTTTCTAAGACTTTTCAATCTGAAAATGCAAGACTTTCCAAAATTTTTTCTTAAATTTATCCTTTGATAATATTTTCATTAAAATTTTTTCTCTTTCTCTCTCTGAAACTATTATGCAGATCCTCTCAACTTTTTTTTCCATATCTGGTTTTATTTTCGTGTAATTTTCTCAGTCATACTTTTCTATTATTGTTATCATTATTATTATTATTATTATTATTGGTTTTTTAAAGACAGGGTCTTGTAATGTAATTCAGACTGGCCTGCAGCTCACTATGCAGCCCAGGCTGGCCCCAAACTTCTTGTGATCCTCCTGCTTCAACCTCCCAACTACGGGGATTACAGACATAAGGCACCATACCTGGGCTCTTTCTGATTATTTTATTGAATTAAAATTTTTCCTAATGCCCTTAAAGTTCTCTGACTTTTTATTTTTAAAGCAGTTCCTTTATCTTGAAGGTCATACCTTCTGTCTGTTAGTAATCTGAGGACGTGTGTGTGTGTGTGTGTGTGTGTGTGTGTGTGTGTGTGTGATATAAATTTTTTTTGGTTGTCTTCTTTCAAAATCTGTTTTGTCCAGATTGCTTTGTTGTTATTGTTGTTGTTTTGTCTCCATTTTTCAGATTAAAAGATATCTGGTGATTCTTAGTTGACTACCTAGTGGTGGGACATGAAAACCCCAAGCAAGCATCAGACGTGGGTTTTACTGTATAGCATGATCTGGCTAAGCCCTTTGTCAAGGAATTTTCAATGTTGGTATCATCAGGTTCTTTTTCTTGGGCTGGTAGGACAGGCTGGTAGATCTGGCTGCCAGTGCTGTGGAGGTTCATGGGAGAAGAACACTGGGCATTTAGCATTCAGCATGTAAACATTTAGTCCTCCTAAATTCAGGATAGTGCCTATTGTAGAGACTTTTGGTCTACTCAGAACCATTTATGTATTTTTTTTACCATTTCTGTGAGTCTCTCTCTTGACTTTGAGTGCTTCTCTTCTAACAGCTGCAACTATGACTCTTTTTGTAGGACTGGTGAGATGCTGGAGCCCTTTGGTCAAGATTCAGAAAGCTGATGTCCAGTGCTGTGGACTCTTCAAAATAGGCACATTTTTCTGTTTCTTTCTCTTTTTATTCCATCCAGGCGACAAGCCTGTTGGTTTGTGCCACCCACATCCAGGGCAGGCATGCCCTCAGTTTGCTGGCCTGCATGTTAATCACCCACAGATGCAGGCAGACCCTAATCTGCTAGGTGTTTCTTAATCCATTCAAGTTGACATATCATGATAATGGTTACAATGTCTACAAATGAAAGGAAATAAAAGAGCAGAAAAGATGAAATAGAAACACATAACAACAAAAAACAAAATATCCAAATATTTAGAACTGATTCTTTGAAAAGCCTAATAAAATACTTGCATTAGTATGTTTTTTGTTACTCTAATGAAATACCTGAGGCAGATTAACTTTATGAAGTTTATTTAGGTCACAGTTGTAGACCTTCAAGGGCATATTGCTGTTACTAGCTTGGCTCTGATGAGGACCTTGTAGCAGATGGCATCACAGTGGCAGGAGTGGGTGGGAGAGGAAGAGATGACACAACCTGATAGGAAGCCAAAGAGGCTGGGGAGTGGCTATGGTTTCTGTGAGAAAGGAAAATTTATTAAAGCATTGGTTTTGGGTCATACTATAGGCAAAATAAACTTAGAAGTATAAAACATCACTGTGTTTGCTTCTCATTTAGAGTTATTTGTACTTTACAGGTAAAGAATCATTGGCTGGATTTCAAAATGTACTACAAACTACAGTAATAAAAACAGTGTGGTGCTGGCATAAGAACAGACATGTAGATGAATGAAATAGGACTGAGAGGCCAAGAATAAACCCATAAATCTATGGTCAATTTATTTTTGACAAGTGTTCCAAGGCAATTTAATGGGAAATGAATAATAATTATTTTAACAAATAGTGCTGGGAAAACTGGAGAGCTGCATACAAAGAAGGAAGCTAGACTTTTATGTTATATTTTGTGTATTCACACAATTTTGTAAATACAAAAACTAGTACAAAATAGATCAAAAACCTAAATGTAAGAAATAAAACTATGAAACGCTTAGAAACATGAGTGTAAATATTCATGACCTTGGATTTGATAATGGATTCTTAGATAGGATATTGAAAGCACAGGGCCAGGGATGTAACTCAGTGGCACTGAGCCTGCCAGGCAAGTGCAAGGTCCTGAGTTCAATCCCTGGTACCAAGAAAAAAAACACAAGCAATAAAAGAAAAAATAGATAATTTAAGTTTCATCAAAATTAAAAACCTTTGTACAATAAGAATGCTATGAAGAAGGTGAAAAGACAACTCACAGAATAGGAGAAAATCTTTGCAAATTATAGGATCTGATAAGGGTTTAATATCCAGAATATAAAAAAACACTTACAATGAACAGCAAACAAACAGACCAACAGGCATTTCTTCTAAGGTGATATATAAATGGTGAATGAGAACGTGAAAAGATGCTAACATCATTAGTCATTAAGGAATGAAAATAAAAAATAAAGTGAGGTAATACTACTATCTACTATAATAGCTACAATTTTAAAAAAGAAGAAAAATTGACAATTATTTACAAAGATAGGGAGATAGCAGAACACTCATATATTGTTGGTGGAAACATGAAATGGTGCAACCACTGTTCAAAATAATTTGATATTTCCTCAGAAAGCTAAATAGAGGATTAATTTGTGACACAGCTCTGATTTCTAGGTATGGATCCAGCAGGAGAAAACATGTTCATACAAAAACTTGTACACAGTGTTCATAGGAGTATTTAGCCAGAAAGTAGAAACAACTCAAATGTTCACAACTGATGAATGGATAAACAAAATGTATATACTTAAAGTGGAATATTATTCAAGAAAAGGATGAAGTACAGATACATGCTACAACATGGGAAAATCTTAAAACATTATGCTAAGTGAAAGAAGTCAGGCATAAAGGGCTATATAACATATAATTGCATTTATATTATATGAAATATTTATTTTTAGTTGCTTTTGCTTTGGGAATCCCTTTAATTTATTTTTAATTTAAATTTTTATAGTACATGTTTGCAATATGTAATAGTTATGTTTATCATGAGGAGTTGGTATATGTACTATGTGATGTATCTGGAATAAGCAAATCTATAGAGACAGAAAGGTGTAGTGGTTGCCAAGAGCTGAGGATTGGAGAGAATGATCAATGCTTAATGGATCTGGAGTTTCTTTTTGGAGTGATTAAAATATTTTGGCATTATGTGGTGGTAATAGCTGCACAGCATTTTGGAGATATTAAAAGCCATTGAATAGTATATTTAAAAGTGATTAAAATGGTGAATTTTATTTTATTTAAAAATAACAGTTTAGAAGGTCGATGTAATCTTCATCAAAACAGAGACCCTTTGGCACAATCATTGTATTTATTAATTCATTAGTAAGTGTTTAGTGAGCATTTTCAATATAGCAAGTACTGGAACATGTACTAATAAGATTAAATAATGATATTTGAACCCCCAAAGCTTGAGTTTAAAAAGAGAAGTAGATTATTAAATAATTAAAATCCATGTGGTAAGTGTTATGATAGAACTGAGTGAAAGTTAATCTCAAAGCACAGAAAGAGAAAACAACTCTGGGAGCATGCTTTTAGATGGGACATTTGACCTTGATTTTGAAGAGCAGTTTGAAAAGTGGAGGAGATGAGCAAGCCAGTCATGTAAAGAACATGAGCAAGGTCAAATATGCAGAAAGGACCCATGTTCCAAGAGTAAGTTTCCCAGTCCAGTGCATGTCTTGGGGACTTGTAGAGACAGATTATATCCAGTCCCAACCAAACCAAACACAAAGCCAGGAGATCTCAACAGAACTCCAGAGAGGAGGAAGGATTTTAGTCTTGTTAGCTCTTGTAAAGCTCCCTTGAGCTATTTCGGACTAAGCTAAGCTATCCACATCCCAGATTGCATATAATGTACTGCTGCCTAGAGTGAGTTAGAACAATACGATTGAAAATAAAGTTTAAACTCAATAGATGGCAGTAGCCACAAAGCAGTTATTTGCATGACTTTATCTTTTCATATTGTAGCTTTGGAATACTTTATTGCTGATCACAGCTTTAGGGCTTAACTCTGCAAGGTCTGAGAGGGCCCTGAATCTGAGAGGACCATGGTCGTTTTTCAGCCATCATCACATAGGCTGCAGCTAATCACTTTCCCCAGTGCTGATTCCATCATTGCATTTCTCTCTATGGAGTCCTTTTACTCCAAACCTGTCAATTCCAGTTTCTGAGTGCAAGAGAATCTCATTCTAGTGCAAGAGAATAGTATTTAATATTGGAACACCCACAATTCCAACTTGGGAGGAAAAGGTCATCCCAACATGAAATATTCACTAATGAACATCCTTCTAAAACTGCGCACACCTCCTTAAGGTATCTCCTCTGAGCCAACATTAACATCAGCTGTCTCCACTGTGATTACTGTGCCAACCAATTGCAGAGTGAAATAGTTCATATTGCAACACAGGTCTTCACCAAGACGATGAACATGATGGAACAGACGTGGTGTGGTAATTATTAATTAGGCAGCCTCCAAGAAATAAGGGTCTGGCAGAGTTTGAAGAAAAGAAAATTAGCAAAGATAATGACAGAATGAAGGGTTCAATGGGGAATGATTGGAAGTGCAAAGGGTTAGGAGAGGCCCTGGAGAAAAGTGGAGAAGGGCTTGATCATTTTGCAAAATTTCCCTTCTGTAAAATCTTGTTGTGAACGTCAAATGAGAGACAGCGATGCCACATTTTGCTATCTTAACAAATTTTTCCTTCAGAAAACAGTGCCCCCCAATAAGTCTTGATTTATTTTCCTGTCCTTTGAATTAGTCCATAGTAGTTGTAGTTATAATAAAAATGTAGTGAAGTATATAATAAAACACTATAATTTTTGGTTTCTTTCTTTTAAGATAAAGCCTTAATCCATACTCTCCCTTATTCCCATTACTTATTATAAAATGCTGCTTCTCATCTAAGTTAATTTATTTAAGTGACCCTTTTCCAGGACCTATTATCCTCAAATACGCTTTTTCCAAGACTCATTTTACTCCATAAGAGCTTTTTAAAACCTTGATTCTATCGCATAAGCAATTTTAGGGCCCCTAAGCAAGAAAGTATTAGGTATGTTGTATATTTGGTTTATGGAGTTTATAAACCTGGCTTCAGCCTCACTAACCCAGCTCTTTCATGGAATTAAACATGAGGGAAGTTTAAGAAGCAGAGGTTGTTTGGGACAAAAAATTTATTTTTCCTTTTCTCAGTGTAACATATTAGAGACCAGTTTTCTGGGAGAGATGGGTGTGCAGCATTAACCTATCTTGATAATCAAGGATGTCTGTACCTGACCTAAGACTGATGAGGTTGTATGGCAGGGATGGAGAGTGGTGTAGGAAGTGCCAACCTCACACATAGCCAAAGGAATCTAGCCTGTCTAAGAGAACGGGCACAAAACCAAAAATGAAAAAGTACCTAGTAAAACTACCTGTACCTGAAGTTTGAGAAAATGAAGTGGGTTAGATTTAGACCCCGGTTGGGAAATGTGATGTTTAAGTTAACCTATCTGTGCTTTGGTTTCCTAAGAGGTAATATAGCGATCACAGCACCTTCAGGAGGTTGTTAGAAGGATTAGTGATTAAAGATGTGAAAGAATTTTAGCATGACACAATGCCTATGAGGTATTGTTTAAAATGAATCAAGTTAGGACTGGAGTTGTAATTCAGCAATAGAGTATGTGCTTAGCATGTGTGAGGGCCGGGATCCACCTTCAGCACCAAAAATATATATGTGTATATATCAGGTAGAAGGCAAAGGGATTCCTCCTTTGGTTGGTACATGAGTCATTCATATAATATGCATGAGCAAGAGAGAGATGTAATGGGAAGTTCCCTCTGTCAAGAGGGAAGATAGATCAGCCAGAGGGATGCAGATGCAGGCCATTGGTAAAGACAGATAGCAGAAACCAGAAGTTATATTTAGTAAGAGTATAGGCCTAGAGGAGAGCAGCATGTTGTCTGTCAATCATAAAAGCCAAGAGCATTGTTGAGGAGAATTAAGTGTTCAGCTGCAAACATGATGTGGCCAGAGCCAGTTCTGGACAGATTGAAATCTGGGGCTTTTGTCTGGAACAATTCACCATGCCTTCAGTGAAAAACTTTGCCATTAGAGGATGTGTGGTTTCCAAAAGATGTGTTGGACTTTGCTCCAGCACTGAAAGATCTTGGGGAGAACAGAATTGTGAACCAATTGGAATTGAAACTATATATATATATCTCACAGGTACAATATAAATGACCTTAACATTGTGAGGACATAGATTGTAGTTAAGATAGAGGCAAGCTGAGAGCACGGGTCCTATTGAAAGGAATAGCCTCAAACCAGCTTCCAAGTTGCTAAATTAAAATGCCAGATCTTCTGGTTTTGTTGAAAGAAATCAGACATCTAGATTTTTCTGTAATTTTTTGTCCATTTGTGTAAAGTCTCAACTAATTTTTAAATATTGCCAAACACCATGCCATAAAAAATACATCTTCAACTCTCTTGTAATTTCTGTTATCACAGTATTCCCTATTGTTTAAATACCTCATTGTTTCTGTGGTGTGAGAAACTGAAAGTGTAAATATGGGCCAAAATGTATAATAAATATTGGTAAATGGGAAGAAAATATTCAAATGGGAAGGAGAACAAAGGAGGAGGGAGGGAAAGAAAAGAAGGGACCAGAAAAAAGAATAGAAGGAAAAGATGGAAATAAAGCTTTTGTAAATGAGGGAAAGGGGTTCGAAGGGAGGGAGGGGAATGGGAAAAAAAGAAGGAAGATATATCATAAACAGGTACAAATTTCCTATGATGAATGTTATCATTATGTATATCCAAAATGTACCAATAAATGTTTTGCTGTAAAAAATTCATTGAGTGAAAAAAAAGCATAGAGAATGGGAAAGATGTTATGGTTTAGATCTAATATTCCCCCAAAGCCTCATGTGTGCAGAGGTGCGGCTTTCAGAAAATGATTAGGTCATGGGGACACTATGTTCACCTGTGGATTAATCTATGGAGGAGTTCATTGCTGAATGTATTGTTAGGAGGTGGGGTCTGATTGGAGGAGGTGGGTCACTTAGGGGCATGATCTGGAAGATATGTTCATGTTCTAGCCCTCTCTATCTTTATTTTTAACTCTCTTTCTCTCCCTCTCTCTTATTATTTATTTATATATGTATTTATTTATTTTTGTGAGAAAAGGTTTTGCTATGTACCCCAGGCTGGTCTTGAACTCATGGTTATCCTCCTGCCTCAGCCTCCCAAGTGCTGGGATTATAGCCACAAGCCACCACACCCAGCTTTTATCTAACTCTCTTGGTCTCTCTCTGATTCCTGGCTGCCGTGGGTTGGGCAGCTTTCCTCCTTTGTGCTGTTTTTGCGTTGGAGCCAGCTGACTGTGGACTAAACCCTCTAAAACTATAAGCAAAATAAGCCTGTCCTCCTTTAAGATGCGGGTATTGGGTATTGGGTTTGACAGGAAGGTGACTAATACAGAAGAAAAGTGGCGAGTGTGAACCTGATGTCCTGGACCAGGAGGACAGCTTTTTATTTGACCATTACTAGAGGTTAAATCCAGGGCCTTCATGCTGAGGTACATTCCTAGCATCTTAGTTTGTTTAAATTTGAGGCAGGGTCTTAGTAAGTTGCCCAGGCTGGGCTGGAACTTGCAGTCCTCTTGCCCCTTCCCAGAACACTGGGATTATAGACATGTGCCACCATGCCCAGTTGAGGGTGGTTCTCTGAGCTGGCATTCCAAGGGTGGTCACCAGACCCCTGTAGATGGACAGAAGAATCCAGATTCATCTTCCTTGCTGTTATGGCTTGTGTTCAGATGTCGCCCCAAAACCTCATGGTTTTTCAGAGGTGAGTGAATCTGGAGTATGTGATTGATTGATGGTGGGACTAGGCTTGAAGGCACTAGGATCAAGGGTGTGAGTGCTACCAGCCCTAAGCAGTCTGAATAAGATAAAAGGGGCAGAAAGATATTGTTAAATTCTCTTGTTGCTTTTATTGTCTTCCTCTGCCACCCTGCCTTGGAGCCAGCCGATTATGGACTGAAAAATTTACAAACTATAAGCCAAATAAACCTTTTCTCCTTTAACTTTGGGTGTTGGGTATTTTGTCTCAGCAATGAGAGAAATTAACTAACATACCAACATATACCTGCAGTCCAAGGACTGGCTCTTACTTGGTCTGTTTCCCCTTCTGAGTACTGTTTCCCTTGGAAGAACTGGGTACTCATGTATCACAGACCTCTGGACGGCCGGCACTGAGCCTTTCATTCCTCTGTCTCCATAGAAGCCTGAGACAGACTGATTAGGGGCAGGAAGGCAGGTGTGAGGACCTCCATGCCTCTGTGGCCCAGGTCGACTGAGACAGAGCATTGAGTTTGGGGCTCAGTGGCTTCTCCCCTCCAGTGCCAGAGGTAGAAGGGAGACTGAGTGCTTCCTATACTCTGAGCTGCTCTTTAAGCTCCCCAGAAGGTGTTTTGCCAAACTTTAGAGCCAACAGTTTTGGAGACTCTGCAAGCACCAGGACCCTAAGGGCAGCAATGCTCTGCACTTCTTCTGCTCCCTAGGGAGCCTCTGAGAGCATCACAGTAAAACTTTAATGCCTGGAAGTCAATTAGGGTGGAGAATTCTCCTGTAATCAAAAGAGACAATGCTTTTATTGGAAAGGTGCAAACTGGAGAGGAAAGAGGCAGCTGTGCGAGGCTCTGGGAAGCTAATTGCTTGGGCTGGGTGAGTTATTTGGACAGAGTCAGGGTGTATCTATCAGGAACCAAGGTAAGGGGAGGAGACTGGGAACAGATGGTAGGAGCCTTCCTGTGGGGGCTTCATGAGGGAGCCTCAGGATGTGCTGTAAAGTTTGCAGAGCATGTTCACATCTTTGCTTTTCCGGAGTCTCCCAATGTTGTTAATTGGTCTAGGCTCTCACCAACAGTTCCACATAGTGGAAATTACTCCCTAACTCCCATTTTAGAGGAGGAACTGAAGTTTGGAGAGGTTAAATATGGAACTGGGGTTGAAACATTAGCCCACCCATTTTGGAAAGCAGACCTGGCTGCAGTGAGGAGTGTGGATGAGGAGAGGGAAGCCTGTTTCCCCAAAGCAACACATTTTCATCACCTCTCAAGGGAATTCTGAAAATTAGAATTTTAGAGGAAGTCATGTAAAATGTAAGACTTAAACATCAGCAGACAGATACACAAGTTGTACATGTCCATTCCAGCTACTACCTTTGCATAACAGAACCACCCAAACTTACTGTCTTTGAACATCCATTTTGCTATACTCAGATTCTGTGAGTCAGGAATCAGGCAAGGCATGGTGGGGATGGTAGGTCTCTGCTCCATAAGGTCTTTTTCCAGCTGGAAAAACATATAGAAGGGGGCTGGAATCTTCAAAAGCTCAACTGGCCAGTTGCCCACAGTTGCTCATCTCATGGCTCTCAGCTGCAGGCTCAGCTGGGGCCATTAGCCAGAGCACCAGCACATGGCCTCTTAGCAGGATGGGCTCAGGATGTTTGCTGCATCAAATACAGAGCTTGGCTTTCCCCAGAGTGAGCACTCCAAAAGAACCAGGCAGACCTGGGCCACTTCCAACCAACTCTCTTGTTCAGAAAAGTCACAAATTCAATGGAAGGGACCTGACGCCTTGCCTCTCAATGGTGCCAACAATTATGTAGCCATTGCCTTTTAAAAAACACGATATTGTCTTACATCTTAATAACCATATTTCTTAATTCCTCTGTGACCTTGGGAATTGTAGTAGTGGTCAGCAGGTGCTGAAATCCTGCCTTGGCCTTGCCACTAACTGGCTGTGTGACCTGGGACAGTCACTTAGTCTATTCAGATTTGTATTTTCTGATTCATAAAATCAGAGTTGTAGTAAAAATAAACTTAGATATTTCTTGTTACTCATCAAATATTTTAAAAATGTGTCAATCTTATAAACCTGAGGACACAATTATTGTGAGGGTTTAGAATATTCCCAAGCTGCGGGCAGAAGTCTTTTGAGCAGGAGCTTGGTGACAAGACAGTTAGCAGTGGGGAGAGAACCTTCAATGGCGGGGCAGTGCAGTAAGTGCTGGAGAGGTAGGTGTGTATGAGCACTGGCCGAGACTGGAAGATAATGGAAGGTGGCTTAGGAGGGCAGATGTGAGCTGCAGGATACCACTGCTGCTGGAGACAGGAAGAGGACTATAGGAAGGGGGAATAGGACAGCCCAGAAACTCATGGGGATCACGGCTACATCGTTGGCCGGAGGAATGGGGAAGATGGAAGTGCTCAGGTTCAGAGAATGAGAGATAGAGAGGCTGTAGTTGGGAAGGCAAGTGTTCTTCCTTCAGAAGAGCCCTGCCTGGCTCAGCCCAGAGCTGGAAGGGGGACATTGTGAGACTGGCTGGAAGAATGAAGAATGTTAATTTCAGTCTCAAGTATGTGAACTTGGGAAGTAACTAGCAGGCAGGGCCAGCTGTGTGTGTGTGAACTGTGTAGTCACACAGGGCCCCGAAATTAGAAGGGTTCAGTATTTGGTTTAATGTTCTATTGTCACCATCAAAAAATTCTTAGTTATGAACAGGGTCTCAAGTTCCCATTTGGATCAAGGGACACAAATTATGCAGCTTGTCCTGCAGGAGGATAATCTGTTGCCTTCAGGCTGGGTTCTGGGGCTGGGCTGCAGTTTGTGTCCAAATCTCCTGTGAGATGGCAAAGGTGAATCCTGTGTAAGCTCTGTGGCTGTGAGCTGGAGGCAGGGGCAAGGAGGGGAAATGCTTTGCCACTGGTGAAGCAGATGGGCATGGGGCTTGGTCCTTGGCCAAGAGAGTTATTCCTCCAGGCTGGGTCTGGGGAAGGAGACATGTAAGGTTCCCAAGAGAGCAGGCCTGGGCTTTGTGGCCTCACAGAGCCTAGTCATGGCATTTCTCAGGTAAGACTCAGTCAGTTTGGTCAACTGTCCTTCATGGAAGTGTCCGTGCCAGAGTGGGCTGGGCACTTCTCATAGTTGGCCATTTCAGGAAGGAAGTTAGAGCCTGTCAGATCACATAGGCAGAGAGCATGAAGCTGCTCTTGGAAGGCACTTCTTGGGTCTTGGGGATCATGGGTCAGCCACTACTTTCCTCAGTTCTTGACCTACATCCCTTGGGGAGGCAGTGAAAGAGAACCCTATTGCTGCGGAAGAAGCTGTGAGCTAGAAATATGGACCTCAGGCAACCCTGTGCAGTTAGCCCTGCAAGTGATAGTGACCCGTGTGTGTGTGTGTGTGTGTGTGTGTGTGTGTGTGTGAAGATATGCACCAAGAGGGAAGGAGAGAGAAAGAGAGAAAAGGGAGGAGGGGAAGTGAAGACAAATGAGAATGGGACAAGAGAGAGAAGGGATGAACAAGTGCCTTTGTTGCTAATCTTTTTCATTCTCCCTTTCCATAGGTGCTCAGCCTCTCTCTCTTTTACCTCGAGTGTGTCGGATAGTTTCTATGTTTCAGACACTATGTCTTGGGCAGTTTCTGTGTGGGCAGGGGTGAGGTGGGGAGCAGAGCCTTATGTTTCTCCATGACATGTGTCTTCTTTCCACTGGCCCTGCTCTATTTGTGCAGGTTGGGGAAGGAGAGTTTGTGGGGACTGCGTTCCACCTAGAGCCTGACAAACCTCAGGCAACAGGCTGAGTCCCATGTGGACTCCTCTCTAACACGCTTGGTTCCTGGCTCAGTTAGAGCCAACAGCCCTCTTGCTCATCCTTTTCCCATTCTCCAGCCCTGCTACTATTCAGCATCCCACCACACACACACACACACACACACACACACAGTGTGGAAAGGGAGAGAGAGGGAGAGACTTAGACTTCTGCTTTAACATTGATGATTAGCCTGAATCGATTTATTTTCTTTTATGTCTTCAGGTTGGAGTTCCTACTTCCTTCTGTTGATTACCTCACCATATCACAGTTTTTAAACTCTGGTGGGCCCTCTAGTACTTTCTCCCTGTATGGAGGTCACCCGGCCCCATTAAATTCTCCATTCCAGGCATTTAGAATCATTCCCTTTGACCCATTTATATTTCTCAGAATCTGAGCATTCCATTCCCACCCTTCTCTTCTGCAACTCCTTTTAACTACTAGCCCCTCTGGTGTACCTAGAGGCTGTGTTTACACTTCCAAGTATGGGCTGGCACTGTTGGTACTGTTCTTCTGTGGACTGTGTGGTAGCCAGCCACCAAGATAGTTTCTAATGTCTCTCACCTCCCAGTAGTCGTGCCCCTGTGCCGTCCCCTTCCACACGGAATAGGGCTAACCTGTGTAATCAACAGGGCACTGTCAACATAAAGGAGTGTGACTTCTGAGGATGGTCACAAAAGACAATGTTGTCTTTGCCTCTTTCTCACTCTCTCTCCTCATTTAATCTTTTTTTTTTTTGCACTGGGGTCTGAACCTAAGGCCGAGGCCATCACACTGAGCTACATCCCCATCCCACTGACTGACTGATTGATTGATAAGGTCTCCCTAAGTTGCCCTGCATGGGCTCAGACTTGTGATCCTTCTGCCTCAGCTTCCCAAAGTGCTGGGATTACAGGCAAGTTCCACTACACCTGGCTGTTTGTTTTATTTCTTACAATCTGTACTGGAATGTTGTATCTCACTTGTGTAGTACACTCGAATGTACTGTAGAAAGACTCAGAGGGGGAGAAACCTTTTATGTCAATGTCACATGAATGAGCCATCAGCAAAGCAGATCCCCAGTAGCAGCCAAGACCAATCAGCTGAAATCTTGACTGTAACTTCATGAAAAACCATGAGCCAGAAGCACCCAGCTAAGCCATTCCAGAATTTCTGACACACAGAAACTACAGAATAACTGCTTATTGTTATTTTAAGCCATTAAGTTTTGAGGTCATCTCTTACATAGTAGATGACTACATAGGCTATTAAATGACAAGTCTCTTCCCCAGTTTTCACCATCCCACCAAATGGCAAATCCATTTACTCTGTCATTCAGGCCCAAATCCAAGCCCCACACCCCCATCCTACATCAGCAAATTCTTTTTTAAAATTTTTAAAGTTCTTTTATTGGTACATTTTAGGTATACAATTTGTTTACATTTATCATTGGGTGTTTGTACCTGCCCATGATGTATCTTGGTTCTTATTTTTTTGCCATTACCTGTGCGCCCTTCACCCCCTCCACCTTTCCCTATTTACACAGACTTCATTTCCATTTTTTTTCTTTTCTCATAGTTTTTCCTTTCCCTCCTTTCCTTTCCCCTTCCCCTCTCTTCACCCCTTTGTCTGTGGATCTTTTCTCCTATTTCAAATTATCAATTATTCATTTTAATTATTTTAACCCTTGTTTACATTATCAGTTTCTCACACTAGTGAAACTATTCGGTATTTACACATGTGTGTCCTACTTATTTCACTTAAGAGTATGGCCTCTATATGCATCCATTTAGCTATAAATGACTCTAGTTTTTCATTCTTTATG
>NW_004624731.1:2014806-2026290 GCF_000247695.1 Heterocephalus glaber
AATGAAGAAGTCAAATTGTCATTATTTGCAGATGACATGATACTCTATATAGAAGACCCCAAGAACTCCACCAAAAGTCACCCTCGTTGCTGGAGGAGCTGCCCAAGGCGTTGTTGTCGAACTCCTCACCCATGTCCTCCTCCTTCTCCCCAGGGTTGAAGGACTCGTCCATCTCCTTGCCCGAATTGTTGCTGCGGTTGTTGGTGTTCTCCTCCCGGATCTTGCCCTCCTACTTTAAGCACTCCAGGTAGGCATCGTGCTGGTTCTCATTGGAGTTGGTGTACTCATCATAGCTTGGCTTCATGCCCTCTTTCAGGCTGTGGTTCTTGAGGTTGAGCTTCTTCGCGTTGACCAAATTGAACAGCCTTCAGTACTCCTCCCTCTCGATGCTGCCGAAGGTGTACTGTGTGCCCTGCTTGGTGTTGATCTCGAAGTCAAAGGAGTGGGTGGTGGTGGTGCCGCAGGCGAAGTTGACAAAGGTGATCTCAATGAAGCAGAGGTGCACCGGTGGCTTATGCACATAGATGAAGCCCCACTCCATGGGGTTCAGCAGCCTTGAGCTGGCCTCGTAGGAGCAGGTGACGCACTGGGCTCCCGAGTGCCTTTGGGAGTTGCTGGGAACCATGATCTTGTGGTTCACAAGGGCTTTTGTGACCCGGCTGACCATCTCATAGAGCGAGCTGGACATGTTCTTGGTGAGCCACCTCTCAAAGTGCTTCTCCACCTCCTCATCATTCATGTTGAGGGGCAAGGAGATGTCCTCATCCTTGGAGAAGAGGAGGATGAGGAAGTGGTACCGGGTCTGGCCCTGCTTGATTGGAAGGTCCAGGCTGATCAAAAGAACATCTGGCACTGGTCCTTCTGGGGCAGCAAGAAGAGGCACAGCACCATGGTGTAGGAGATCTTGTAGTCGAAGGTCTTGCCGTGCAGGTGCAGGAAGGTGGGGTAGATGCGGATGTCTTAGCAGCCACTCAGGGTCAGGCACTGCAGCTCCAAGAAGACGCAGATGGTGTCACCAGCGGCCTGGATGATGTCCGCCTTCGACAGCACATTCTGGGTGAAGGCCTCAACAGGTCCTATGCTGTCCTCCTGGGTGGGTGGGAGGCATGTAGAAGTGCTGCATGAGGGAGACCTCTGTGTCGTCATTCTGGTGGAATTCCAGCATCACCTCATTCTTGCCTGTAGTGCACTGGGACACATTGCTGAGGGGGATCTCGAAGATGGGCTGGTCACCAATGTTGAAGGAGAGCAGCTGCCCTCCCAAACTTCACTGTCCCCCAGTTCCAACTCTTCACACACAGGTCCCTCTCCATGAGCTCCAGATGGTGGGTTTTGAAGAAATCAGTTTCTCAAATCCGATTCCCAGAACCTGTCATACTTGTAGACATGGCCGTTCTTCGTGAGCAGTTTCAGTCCATGGCCCAGAGCTACCTGTTGCCAGATGTCCTTGGTCAGCTCCCCGGCCTGGACACTGTCCACTTTGCCTGTCTTGCTGTTTTTTAAGATGATGCCCTGGCGGCTCAGCCTTAGGTGACCATTATTCATGGAGCCTTTCACCTCCTAGTAGATGTCATTGAACTCCAGTCCTCTGCCATGCTGACCTGCCCAGTGTGGCCAGGAGTCAGGCCCCAACCCATGGGCAGGGGTGCAGAAACTCAGGGGTCTGGGGATCTCTTGCAGCAGCAGCCTCATGATGGCCCCTGGTGGGTCAAGATTACTTTTCATGTAAGTGTTCATAAAACTTTAAACAACCACAAAAATACATGACCTCTCAAAGCATCCCAACCAATGAAACAATACAAAGTCCATGAATGAAGTCCTTGACAAACTCAACATTTTTGTAGTGTAGCTCATTAAAGTAATGGATGAATACACTGGATTCTTTCACTTTGGTGCAGAAAGTAAATGTTGAAGGTCAACAGCATTCACCTGAAGAAAGCTTAGTGTGGCCTCTTGAAAAACTCATGTGCTGTGACCTCCCATGAAAGGATGACCACAAGTTTATTACATCAATATGAAGTGTAGCTATATGCAAGTATGAGTTGTTTGTTTGTTTGTTTTATTTTTGGTCTTTTTCGACAGGGTTTCACTATGTAGTTCAGGCTAGCCTTGAACTCACTATGTGGCCCACATTGGCCTCAAGCAGTGATTCTTCTGCCTCAGCCTCCTTTCCAGGCATGCACCACCACACCTGGCCAAGTATGAGAAGTTCGACATCTGAGTCAAACGCACAAATCAAGAAAAAATATTACTGAGCTGGTTGTAAGAAAACTATCTTCCCTGTATAGTGATGTCCTAAACATGTGAGTTATTGCAGAAAACAGCCTGGCCTGGCCTATCCTTGGATGTCCACCTGCTTTAATCATCCTTATTTGGGCTGCAGTGAGAGTCGTGATCTTTGCTATTAAAAAGTTACACCAACAAAACCCTTTAAAAACAACAAAAAGAAAGTCTTGAATAAATGTCTAACAGAATCCCCCCCACAAAAGCTTTTCATAAGGACAACTATTGTTTAATAGAAGTCTTCATGAAGTCTAAATCGCAGGACCTGACTTCATCTCAGAGAGAGTTCACTCTCTGCTCTTTTGCGGAGGGCTCAGTTGCCTCTTATGTGGATGAGCAGCTCTTTGATAAATTCCTTTGTTGTTTGGAGTTGTCTACATGAGCTTCTGGTAATTTTAAAACTCTTTTTCTCACTGTCTGTATCTAGAAGATCATCAGTGTCAATTTCTGTATCTGCCATTTCTTCTTCCTCACAGGCATACAGCTGACCCAGCTGCTCCAGATTTACTCCTTCAGCATCGGCTGCTTCCCAAGCTCCTTGCAGTGCTATTTCACTGTCACTGTCCCCTGCTGGTGGTGTTGCTGTTGCTGCTGAACCTGTCAGCTGCTGCTGCTTACCCTTGGCTACTGTCACTGAGTCCTCCTGGGAGGAGCTGGGCTTGCTTTTTACTCACTTTAGTGAGGGTTAACTTGTTGGCTTACTGAAAGCATGAGACAAGGGCATGGAAAGAGACATGGATGGTAAATAAAATAATGAGCAGACTATGCCTGGGCTAAATAAGTGTTTTATTCTGGCTTAATGCCTGGCATTGGATGCAGCTGTACAATTGAAGTGCATCCACCCACTTGCCACTATAAAGCCTGCCACCAGATGCATTTTAATTGTCACTTGCCACTCACTGATAGGGTTTAGATGTGAGCCTGAAAGCACTTGATTATTATGGTCTCTGTGCAGTGAAGTCTCTCTGCTAATGTTAATCTGTATTTTAAGCTACTCCCCATCATCACAGCCTCTGTTCTACCTTGTATCATCTGGGTTTAGATTCTCATAAGGAGTTCACAACCTAGATCTCTCACATGCACAGCTCACAGTTTGTGCTCTTATGAGAATATAATGTTGCTGGTGATGAGAGCAATGAATACAGAGGTAAAGCTTTCCTTACTTACCTCTACTCATCTCTTGCTGTACAGCCTAGTATTAACAGGCCACAGACTTATGCTGGTCTATGGTCTGGGGTTGAGGACTCCTGTATTGATATATTTCTATTACCTTATGGATTATTCTGCATATTATTTTATAAAATATTTTAAAATTGTGGTACAGTATATCTGACATAAAATTTTCCATCTTAACCATTTTACGTGTATAACTAAGAGTGTTAAGTAGATTCACATGGACATAAAACTTATTTGCAGAACTTCATCTTCCAAAGCTGATTTTTTTTGGTACTGGAATTGAACTCAGGACCTTGCACGTGCGAGGCAGGCAGTGGCACCAGTGAGCTAAATCCCCAGCCCCAAAGCTGAAATTTTATACCCACTAAACAACTTTCCATTCTCCCTTCTCTAAGCCCCTGGTGACCATCTCTGTTCTCTTTGTCCTGTGAGTTTGACTATTCTAGGTACCTCATGTAGGTGGAATCACACAGTATCTGTTTTTTGGCATCTGGCTTATTTCACAACAATCTCCATTCTTTTTTATTATAATTCCTGTCTTAGCTTGTTGATAAAATTATATACTCTATATCTATTTTTTTTTTGGTACAGGGGATCGAACTCAGGACCTTGCAAGGCAGGTGTGACACCACTGAGTTATATCTATACGTATTTTTTAAATTTCTTTTTTGCATATGGAAGAAAAAGTTTTTCTTGTATTTTTATTAGTGCTAATTAATTTTACAAAATATTGGATTTCATTTTGACACTTTCATATATACATATAACATATTTCGATCATATCCATCCCCATTACCCTCCTTTTACTTACCCATCCCTCTTATTCTATTTCTCTTGTCTAAAATTCTCTCTTCAACTTTCATGTCATCTTTTTTTAGATTCTGTATGTTAAGGAGAACATGTGATCTTTGTCTTCTGAGTCTGACTTATTTTGCTCAACGTGATCTCCAATTTTTCCTATTTTCCTGCAAATGATAAATACTTTTCTTTTTTACAGCTCTGTAATGCTAAATTATATATTATATCATATTTTTTATCCATTCATCTGTTGATGGGCACCGATCAACAGATTGGATCTATATCTTATTGAGAATTGTGCAGTGATAAACATAGGTATGCTGATATCTCTGTGTAAAGTTACATTACACTGACTTTAATTCCTTCAGGTATATACAGGAGTGGTTGGTATAACTGGGTCAAATGGTAGCTTTATTTTTAGTTTTTTAAGGAAACTCGATATTGATTTACATAGTGGTTGTACTAATTTACACTCCTACCAGAGTCAACAGTGTAGAATGGTTCCTTTTCCCCTGCATTCTTGGCAGCACTTACTGTTTTTTGTATTGTGCCTGTGTGTGCATGTGTGGGTGGTACAAGGGTTGAACCCAAGGCCTTCAGACTGTGCTACATCCTCAGCCCTTATAATTTTTTTGAACTTTGAGATAGGATCTTTTCTCTGTTGTATATTGACCTTGTTTACTGGCACGCTTGATAAACTTGACAGATTCACTAATTTGTAGACTGTCTTTCTGAGAGTAATTTTCTAAGTATTGGTATTTCTTTAATTGGAGGAATTCATGAGTGAAACCAATTGGACCTGGAGATGGAGATAGGACCTTACTAAGGCACTAAATTGCCCACAGTGCTCTGATTACAGGTGTGAGCCATCATACCCAGCATTTTTAGTATATTGATCATAGCCATTCTTATTGGGTGAGATGGAATCTCAATGTAGTTTTGATTTGTATTTTCCGGATAACTAGAGATGTTGAACATTTTTTCATATAATTACTGGCTACTTATATTTCTTCTTTTGAAAAGTGTTCAGTCCCTTTGCCCATTTCTTATTAGCTTATTTGTTCTTCTGGAATTAAATTTTTTGAGTTATTTATTTATTCTAGATATCAATCCTCTGTGGAGGAGTACCTGGCTAAGATTTTCTCCCATTCTATAGGCTGTTTCTTCATTCTGTTGTTATTATTGTTGTTGTTGTTATTGCTGTACAGAACCTTTTTTAACTAATGTAATTCCATTTATCCATTCTTGCTATTATTATTATTATTTTTTTCATACCAGGGATTGAACTCAGGTCCTTGAGCTTGCACAGCAGTTGGTGAAACCACTGAGCTAAATCCCCAGCCCCATTTTTGCTATTATTTACTGAGTTATTGAGGAACTATTCAGGAAGTCATTGCTTGTGCCTAGATCTTGAAATGTTTCCCTTGTGTTTTCTTCTATCATTTTCAAAGTGTTAGGTCTTATACCTAGGTCTTTGATCAATTTTGAATTGATTTCTTTTACAGAGTGAGAGATAAGGATCTAGTTTCACTCTTATGGATATCTAGTTTTCCCGGGACATTTTGTTAAAAAGGCTGTCTTTTCTCCAATGTATGTTTTTGGTTCCTTTGTCATGAATCAGCTGACTGCAGCTCCAGGGTTTTATTTCAGTGTCCTCCATTGGTCCATACATTGATTTTTTTTTTTTTTTTTTTGCCAGTACCATACTATTTTTGTTACTGTGGCTCTGTAGTTATTTTTTTTTCTGGAATTGGGGATTGAACCCATCATCTTTGCACTGAGGTATCTATCTCCCTTCCTTCCTCTCTTTCTTTCCTTCCTTCCTTCCTTCCTTCCTTTCCTCCTCCTCCTCCTCCTTCTTCTTCTTCTCCCTTCCTTCCTTCCTTTCTTCCTTTCTTTCTTTCATTTTGAGGCAGGATCTCACTAAGTTGCTAAATTGCCTAGGTTATGCTGGAACTTGTGATCCTCCTTCCCTCAGGCTCCCAGAGTGCTGGGGTAATATACATGGACCACTGCACCTGGCATGTAGCATATTTTGAAATCAAATATGGTGCCTCTAGCATTGCTTTTTAAAAAAATCAGTATTAATTTGACTGACCTGGATCTTCTTTGCTTCCATATGAATTTTAGAATTATTTTTCTAGTTGTTTTGAGGAATGTTTTGGGACTTTGATGGAGATTGCATTAAATCTATAGATTGCTTTTGGTAATATGGTCATTTTTAACAACATAAATTCCGCTGATATCTGATCATGGTATCTTCCTATGTCTTCTTCAGTTTCTTTCTTCAGCATCTGTAACTTTCTTTGTGAAGATTGTTTACCTCCTTGGTTACATTGATTGATATGACTTTTTTTTTTTATTAAAAAAAGCTATTGAGAATGGAATTTTTTTGCTGGAATTGAATTTCTGCTAAGGAATCTTCAGTTATTCTGATGGGCTTGCTTTTATAAGCGACTTGGCATTTCTGTCTCACAGTTTTCAATATTCTTTTCTTGTTCCATATTCTTGGCATTTTATCAATGATATGATATGATGTGGAAACTTCCTTTCATGGTCATGTCTGTTTGGGTTTCTAAGTGCTTCCTGTTCCTGGATGTCCATGTCTTTCTAAAGATTTGGGAAGTTTTCTGCTATTATGTCACTGAATAGATTTTCTATGGCTTTAGTCTGTACCTTGGTTCCCTGTTCTTTACTGAAAAGTTTTGCCTTTAACTGTGTCCCAGAGTTCTTGAATGTTTTGCTCATAATTCCTTTTTCTTTATTACTATATAAATGTGGTGATTCATTAACCTTATCTTCAAACCCTGAAATTCTGTCTTCTCTTGATATAGTCTATTGGTGAGACTTTCTACTGAGGTTTTGGTTTGACTTGCTGAGCTTTGCACTCCAAGATTTATTTTTGGTTCTTTTTCAGAATCTGTCTTTGCTGAATTACTTTTTATATTTTGCATTATCTTTTTTCCTTCCTTCAGTGGTTTATATTACCTTCTTTGAAGTAACTGATTATTTAAACATTAATCTTTTGAATTCTTTGTCCAGCATTTTCCCACTTAATATCTTTAGATTCAGTTACTGAAGAGTTTTGGACCTTTAGAGGAGTCATATTGCTTGTGTTTTCATATTTCTTTTATTTCTATGTTGAGATGCATGTATCTGTTGGGAAGAACATCTCTCTTGCTTTTGTGTGAGGTCTTCTTTGTGTCCAGCCTTCTTTAAGGATTGCATCCTGAGGACCACTCAGACAATACAAACACACACTAGATTGAAATACAGTAAATGCCAATTAAAAACAACAATTATAATCATTAAAAATGGAAATGATAGTGACAATAATAATATAGAGAAAACCAAGGCTAAAAATTAGTAAAAGTTAAAAGTAATAATAATAAAATGGCAAAATAGGAAAAAGAAAAATGGATGAAACAGCAAGATTAAAAAATTAATAGTATATATATTTGCAATATGTAGCAATTACATTAATCTTTTTTTTTTTTTTTTTGGTACTGGGGTTTGAACTCAGGACCTTGCACTTACAAGGCAGGTGGTGGCACCACTGAGCTAAATCCTTGGCCCTCAATTACATTAATCTTGAGGAAATGGTCCATGTACATACATCTTGATCATCTTTACTCTCCCTTCCACTCTCTCTCTACCTGCCACTCTCCCTTTTCCCCTACACAGAGTCTACCTCCCTATTTCTTACCATCTTTTTATTTTGCTCTATGAATTATTTATATTTTGGGTGTCTCATACTAGAGAAAACATGCAATATTAAAATTGTTTTAAAAGGAGAGAAAATAAGAGGAGATGAAAGAAGCAAGAATTTAAAAAAATCAGTTATAGAATAAAAATTAAATAAAATTAGATAAAAGAAAAAATAACAAGAAAAAAAGATAAAAGAAAAATGAGTCAAAACAATTCCTCCATGCTAAGGTGTTTGTACTGTTAGTTTCTTCCCAGGATCTGTAATAATTGGATTCCACTAGTTAGGGGAGGGAGCGGTGAGTCAACATCTGAGCCTGTTGTACTTTCTCTCCATCAGCTACCTAGCAGGCAGGTGCACTGTGAATTCTGAGCTCTGCCCCAACCTATTCCATGAGGCTGGGCCGGTCAATGGTGTGTTGCCTGCCTCAAGGCTATAATCACTACAAAGGGTTTTTTTTACACAGTCACTGTGGTAAGGTCTCCTAGGGGACCCTGAATTACTATTGTTTCAGGACTTCTGATTCCCAGAGTAGCTCATTCCCAAATAATAAGCTCCCTCTTAACATGGCTTATGAGTGTGCTGCAGGGGATTTCTTCTCCAGTGCTATCCTGCCATGCAGGAGGTGTACCTTTTCCACTCTAGATTAACAGCTTGCAAAAACCAAGGATTTGTTCTGCAGCTAGGGCTGCTGTCCACCATTTTTCACTGGGGCTGCCAGCCCTGTCTTCTCCTCCCAAAGGCTGAGGCTGGCTCTGCCTTTCTGTTTCTTCATTCTTTATAGCTTTCCTGTCACTTCTTTCTTGATTCTCAGAGCTCTTCTCTCTTTAACTCCTGGAAATATAATTTCTCCTTTGTAACTCTTCTCACTTGTGGAGTTGTTTGAAGTATATTTATTGCATTCTTACTGGAGGTCTCAATGTTCACCAGCTTTTCTTTACATGCCTGAAGTTCTGTGTGTGGAACACTTTATAAAGATCTGTGTCTATTTCTTTAGCAAGTTATTTTTGTATGCTTAATATCTAATGTCTAATATATTAATATCTGATGAGATTGGGCATGTTCAGGGTGGTATGGCCATAGACTAATATATTAATATCTACTATTGTGATAGCTAACCTGACTCCATTTGTGTAAAGTCCAGTGATTCCGGGTGGTCGCCTCCCCCTTCCACACTTGGGAATCCCCTCAGTTACTGCATGACAGACCACCACATCCTGTTTGATACAGCAATCTGCAACTATATGTTGTCTTTACAAACTTGTAGGCAGGATACTCTGCACCTGTGTGATATTTTGTTTCAATGAAGCTGTGTGAAACGTCCCCTGACCTCCCACTAACTTAGCAAAGTTTTGCTCCTGTGAAATTCTGCTTGTGCTCCCCCCTCCCTTGTAAGACTGAGGGCCTTACCAAACGCTCCAAGGAGCTGACTACAGTGAAGAACACCCGGGAAGGAACACACCAGACAAGTTGGGAAACAGACCTTTATTAATCTGGCCAGAAGGCACTCCCAAAGCAAAATAGCTTAGAGAGGCAACTGGCTCAGAATCCGAGGCTGTTTTTATAGGGGGTTGAGGGGGAAGTTAACATATTAAAGAAAAGGGGACAAGGGTTAGTGGTCGACTGTCACAAATTGATGGTTAGCAGACATCTGCAGCTTGTTCTAACAATTGTGGTGTCTGGAATATCAGTTCCGGATAAACAAAGAGTTGAGTAGTTTACTCTGGGACTCTAGGTCTGTTACAGATCCCTATCTAGCGTGCCTAGACTAACAAGCATCTCCATCCATTAACTCACATTTTAATCACAATGGGGCTGGAGAAAAAGGAGCAAAGGTTATGCAGTCCCATACCCTGAGCCCTCCCCAATTAGAAGAGCCACTTAAAAGAATCCTGAAAGCCACTTTTCTTCATGGAGAGTTTTCTGGGTGTAAGCCACTCTCAAATGCCAGCTGGCAATAAAGGACTCAAATTTGGCTCAGAATGGTGGCAATTCTTTATAATCTCTCGTGATTAAGTATAATAGTATCAATTAACATCTTAACCCTCCTGCTGAATTAGACAATACAAGGATTTGAGAATGCTTTAGTTCTTTTGGCCTTAATCAACTATACAGTTTTGTTTTGTAGTATCTTGTTTCTACCCTACCTTCTCACAGCTCACATTAGACACTATAATTGTTGTTATTATAATTACTAACTTTCAAATTTGGGTCTATTTAGTTATATTCATATATTAACTTATAGTTTTACTTATCCTCTCTTCATGTGTCTCAGACTTCCTGGGAAATTGTTTCTTCTGCTTGAAGTATTTATTTTAGAATTGTCTTTAGTGAGGATCTTTTGGTGATTAAATGTTTCTTAGTTTTTGTGTGAAATTGTCTATACAGTATTTCACTGTTCTTGAAAGATAGTTTTATCAGCATAGAATTTCAGATTGACAGTTTGGGCTTTTTGCTCTCTCTCAGTACATTAGACATTTTATTCTATTGTTTTCCAGATTCTTTTATTGCAATTGAGTTGTCAGCCATCAATTAAGCTGCCATTCATTGGAGCATGATCTGTATTTTCTCTAGGGTGGCTTTCAGAAACTAGCTGCTTTTGATGTTCTGAAATCTCACTCTTAGAGGGATGTAGTTATTAATTTGTTTAAAAAATTCATCTTGTTTTGGATTTATTGAACTTCTTGGAGTTTTGTTTTATTTTGAGACAGGCTCTTGCTATATAGTTAGGCTGGCCTTGATCTCTCTAAGTAGCTTCAAACTCACAATGATCCTCTTGACTTAGTTTTCTGAGAGCTGGGATTACAGGTCTGTGCCACCATACTTGGCTCAAAATTCTTGGATTTGAGGATGGATGTCTTTCTAAAAATCTGGAAATTTCTCCATTATTGTAATATGCTTTGAATATTGTATTTTCTTTATTTTATTACTTTTTAAAAATTGAGTTAGATTCATTTTAGGCCTTTTAAATTTATCCTCCATGTCTTTTAACCCTTCTTACATACTTTGCATCACTTTGTTTTGTTTTGTTCTGTTTTGTTTTTGGTACTGGGGATCAAACTCAAGTCCTTGTGCTTGCGAGGCAGGAGGCAGAACCACTGAGCTAAATCCCCAGACCTTCATTTTGTATTGTTATGATGGATAGATACATAGAAGGCAGTACAAATGAGTTCCATTCTGGGAGAACGTTCATAAGTTGGACTCATTTGTAAGACCCTGCAAAGTAAGTCTTACATAACTTTGACACAGATATACAATGTAAAGCATAAAAAAAAAAAATCAAGTGGGAAATCTGTTTATATCTGTGGAAGTTCACAACTCAAAATGTTTGTAAGGTGAGGACTTAGTGTATTGAGGATTGAACACAGGGTCTTCACACTGAACTATATCCCCAGCACTTTTCAATATTTTTATTTTGAAATATATTCTTTTATTAGTACATATCTGCACCACACAATGCTTACATTCATTGTAGGGAACTGGTACATGTACATAACACATCTCAATTCTTTTTTCTCCTT
>NW_004624731.1:2045831-2061981 GCF_000247695.1 Heterocephalus glaber
AATTATTTCTGATTTCATTTTTTCCAGATCCCCTATTGTTGCCAGTTCAGTGGGTCCAGGTGTTTGAGTATCAGAGTGTTCCATCTCATTTCCCTTTGGGGTTGGTGTCGGTGATCTGGAAGTCTGGTTTTGAGACTTATTTACGTGTTTTCTCATTTTGACTGGGGCGGGGGGTCTGTTAGAGCCTGCACGGATTACCTCCTCTGAGCTGGGTGAGGTGGGACAGGGGCTTGGAGCAGCGGTAGGGATGGTGACCCAAAAGCCCTTTCCTCTGGGCTGGGAGCAGCAGGAGGGATGGTGGCCGGGAAACCCCTTCCTCTGGACCAGGAGCAGTGGGAGGACGGCACAGAAGCCCCTACCTCTGGGCCGGGAACAGTGGGACTCAGTACCTTGGTCTGGTGGTCCGGTGTCCTCTGCGTCTTTGTAATGTGGAATCAGGTGGCTGCCTGTTTGCAGCGGGGTGATTCGGTGTCTTTTGCGCGACTCAGGACCTCGGTAGGGCGTGCACAGACCTGCCTATCTGCAGCGGGCTGATTCGGTGTGTTCTGTGCGGCTCAAGACCTAGATAGGGCATGGGCAGACCTTCCTGTCTGCAGCAGGGTGATTTGGCATCTTCCACGTGACTCAGGACCTCGTTAGGGCGTGCACAGACCTGCCTGTCTGCAGCGGGTTCATTCTGCGTGTGTTCCGCGCGACTGGGGACCTCGGTAGGGTGTGGGCAGACCTCTCAATTTCTTATTGATGGAATTTCAGATTCATTTCTTCTTTGCTGGATGACTATACCTAGCGATGGTAGAGATGGTAAACCAGTATTTATTCAACCTAAGCAGGATGAATTCTCAGCTAGTGGATCTGTTGCTTTTGTCTCTGCCACCTTGTGGTTAGAGTTTTCTGGGTGTCTGTGTGGTAATTGAAGTTGCAACCTATAGACCTTGAGGTAGCTGCTGACCTTGAGACTCCTCTCCTTGATTTCCCTTATCCTGTTCATTGCCCTCTGAAACAGAAGGTAGAAAGAAGAAATTCTTGGAAGTAGTAAGAGGCCTGAAGGCCAGAGGGAAAAAGAAGAAGCTGGCTCTCCACAAACTTCATAGAGTGTCCAGTTTTAATAACTAGACCATAGCCAGGAAGGATGCACATGTTTCTGGGGTCCCCAAAATAAGCTCTGTAGAAACCTCAAGAGCCCCCACCTCTAACTAAATCATGCCCAGTGGTGCATGCCCTATAGAATAATCCTAAGCAACTGAAAGTGACTCCAACTGAATCATAATTAATTATGATCTCATTTACATTGTGGTTTTGACAACCCTGCCCCATGGGCTTTGGGCAACATGACAGTTCCGACAATTCCTCACAGGTTCTAATAGGGACAAAAACTCCTCTTTTCAACAGAAAAGAGGAGACTTGTTCCTGATTGGAGTGGTTGCTGTGCCAGTTCAGAGAGCTGCTCTCTCCCAGAAAAAAACACATATAGGCTCTGACACCTGGGTTCTTCAGGACCATGAGCTTGAGGGGTGTATCCTTGCTAATAAATCTGCTTTCACTTCTACAGTACTTCTGTGTGTCATGCTCAATTCTTTCTGCTGGATACCAAGAATCCAGGACAGTTACAACCCCTGACAATGCATTCTCTCCAGGCTGGCTTTGTGGAATCGTGGTCTGTAACCTGCACAGGTTCTGACCCACTGGTCCACCTCATTCTCCTGCATCTTGGCCGTTAGCACTTCCATCCTGTCTCCCTCACAGGAGGTGGGATACTGTTGTGGGAACCTTCACCTATGCTTGCTGTGGGCTGGCATTGCTAGCCCTCACCTTGGGGAGCACTCTCTCACCCCTCTTTGTTTCCACCCTAGGCTCACTGTTCTGGTAATCCTGCTGGTGATTCCTTCCATGCAGATAATATCTGTAATGGCTAAGTTCTGCTGATTTTACTGCCCTGCAGTGGATCTACACCAGGGCCTGTAACATTTGCCGCCTTGGCTCCCTTTTCTCCTTAACAACATCAAACTCCAGTCTCTCCATCTCCTATACTTGGAAGATGCACCCTGGGGTTATTCTTGCTTTACAGCAGCTTAGTACACAAATACATCTTCCTTTTACATTGAACCATTTCATTATTCCTAAAACCTTCTTTGTGATTATTTATCTATTTATTTATTATGATACTGGGGATTGAACTCAGGATATTTGCACTGAGCTACAAACCCAGCCCTTTTAAATTTTGAAGCAGGCTGTTGCTAAGTCACTAAGTTGCCTTGGCTAGGTTTGAACTTATGATCCTCCTGCCTCAGTTGCCACCAATGTGAGGCCACTGCACTGGGGTCTCTTTGCCAGTACCACCGGTGCCCTGGTGCAAGCTTGTGGTCTCCACCTTGTGGCTCATTGTTCTGGTAACTGTGACTGGGGCTGGCTGTGGCAGCTGTGGCTTCTTCAGGGGTGAGATAATAACTAGGGTGGTGATGGGGCATCAGGACTCTCTGTGGTCCAATATCTGCTCCCACTCCTGTGCTCCGTCTTCCAACCCTTTTTCTACTTCTGTAATTGCAAAATTGCCTTTTGATAGTATTTGTTAAATTACCATGTAGCCATGCAGACCTCGACATTTTAATGTTTTCTCCTAGATCATATAGCTAAAAACTCCACGCTGTGTTCATTGTCATATAATACTGTGCGTGAGAGTCTTTTCTGGAACACAGCTCTGTAAGTTCCTGAATTTCCCTTTGCTGATGGTGTTACTTGGTGCCTTTGCCTGTTTTTTCTCTCTGTGGCCACAGGATTATTAATAAAATCCCAGATTTTAACAGATTCTTTGTCTTAAGTGTTAGATTCTTTTTTCTATGCATCCCACATGAGTTCATCATTATTGCACCTGTCTTTCCAAATGAGTGAAGGCAGAATGTTTCATTTGATCCCCTTCCACCCCAAATGCTTTATAATTTAAACCAGCTTACAGACAGAAAAAAACAAGAGCTACAACCTGTTTTGTTTTATTGTTGTTGTTTTGTTTTATGCATTTGTTTTTGTTTTTCGTGGTACTAGGGATTAGCGTCAGGGAGCATGGAACTACACCTCCCGCTCTCTTAGAAATCTCTATTTTGTGATGGTAGCCCACTAAGTTGCCTAAACTCAGAATTGCAAAATTGTGATCCTCTTGCCTCAGCCTCCTGAGTAGCTGGGATTACAGAGTTTTATCGCCATACCCAGCACAATACCATCTTTTGAACAGAAATTAAATCTGCTACTGAGGCCACTTGGGTTTCTTTAGGGTGAAAGACATCTAAGCCCACCTAGGGCATGGATGGTGTCCAGAACCTGGGACCACTTAGCCCAGCTCTCTGACTCTCTCTCCTTTAGGCTACTTTCCTGCCAACAGCGCAAGCCTGTCACGGGGTCAGAGTGTAGGTAAATGGGGTCTGGCCGCTGTGGGAGGCTGGGGTGTGAATAAAAGCTCAGTGTCACCAGCCCTTCCTAGAGCCCAGGAGAATCTGCACCCTGAGTCTCTGAGGAGGCTCTGGAAGCTCTCCCCTCCCACCCCAGGGAAGCATGCACAGCTCTGAGGCTCTCCTTCCTTCCGATTAACTCTGCATAACAACAAAGAGCCAAACCAAGTGATTTAAATAATAATTTATCATATTCAGTTCACCATTAACAGCCATCTAGTGTTTCCATTGTCCTTTTAAATGAGTTTTTGTTCTGAGGCTCAGCTATTCTGTGTGTTCTATAAGCTTTTAGTGAGCACCTCCTCTCCCTCCCTGCTTCCCCTGCTCCTCTGCCTCCCTCTTCCTGCCCTCCCTGAGCTTTGAGGCACAAGTGGCATTCTGGAAGCAGCTGAGCCACTTCCCACCTAGTATCTTTTGTCCCATTTCAAAGAATGGAATGTTTATTTATGAGCATGAACTCCAGGCAGGGTGTTGAGAGACACAAGGAAGAGGATACAGTCCTTGCCCCAGACCAGCTTTCCTACCTGGGGAGGCTTGTCCGGTATGAAACAGTCAGAGGGAGGGGGGACACCACTGATCAGTGTGCAGGATGTAGTGCAGGATGGTAGTGCGGGAGCTCAGGTCTCCTGGAAGAAGAGGACTTGGCACCAGTGCCGAACATGTGTGAATTGGGGGAGGGAGTCGTGACGAGGGCAGACTGGTGGGGGTCTGGCAGGAGCACAGGTGTGGGCTGGGGAATGAGCTTTTGCTCAATGGGAGGTGAGGTGAGGACAGGGAGGTGAGTCAGTGCCCGATTAGGACAGCTTTAACTAGCCTGCTTGCTATTTTATCTCCTCTTGGGGACCACTTGGCCTGTGAGCCTCTCTTTCTTTTTCTTTTTTTTTTTTTTGGTGCTAGGGATGGAACTAGGGACCTTGTGCTTACAAGGCCGGCAGCGGAACCACTGAGCTAAATCCCCAGCCCTCTCTTTCTTAACCTAATGGTTTCTGGAGTGTGGGGAGCTCAACCTTACAAAGGAAAATAGGTAGTGGGCCCAGTCAAGTTTTATATTTTATGGGTCTGTTTCACATTTCTGTGCTGCTGAGAGGTGTATGTGTGTATAAACAGGAGTGTGTGTGTGTAAGTATATGTGTGTGTGCAAGTGTGAAAGCATATCTGGGTTTTCAGGGCCACTTGTCTGATACTGGGCTTTCTGGATTTGGGACTGGGGTAGTAATACAGAGAATGGAAGCAGGAGGGGCCTTGGAGACATGAAGACTGTGAGTCCCTGGGTATTCCACAGGGGCCCCAGTAGCAGTTCTCCTCCTCTTTTGAGACTTGTGAGGCTCCCAGAGAGTAGTGGATGGGCCAGGAGACAGGAAGTCTGGGCCTTTGGAGGGGCGGAGGGACACTCTCACAGTCTACTCCTGTCCAGCTGGGTCCCAGGGCTCTGCGAGCACACTGAGACATCTGTGGCCTCTTCTCAGAGAGCAACAACCTGCTGGATGCTGTGCAGATGGGGCCTCACCAGCCTCCGAAAGAGCCAAGATGCCAACAGGTTGAACTTCCCAGAGTACGGGTCACAAGGAAGCCAAGACAGTGGGCTGAACAATAGGCTGCAGAGGTACAGCTGGGGTCTTGTTCTCCAGGCAGCTATGAACATGCACTCACATGCTCACCACAAGGCTTCTGAGTAAAATGTTAACAACCAGGTCATAATTAATTAATTAATTAAGATTTCCAAGATCTATTTTTAATTTCTAAAATTAAATATAAAATTGGCAACAAACTAGATAAAACAATGTTACATTTAATTCCAAATTATGGTGATACAATGAGCCTGAGCTACTTTTCTTTAATAAAATTTCCATTGGGAGACCATGTTATTTGTTTGAACAAAATACTTAGGTAGCTGGGTACAGTGACCCATGCCTGTAATCTCAGCATTTGGGAGGCTAAGGTAAGAGGATTGTCATGAGTTTGAGGCCAGCCTGGAAGCTAGTCTGGACAACATAATGTGACCTTGTCACAAACAAATAAACAAACAAACACTGTACTCAGACAAATTGCTTTAGATGGAGGATCAGCCCTCAACAATATACATGCAAAAAGATAGAGAAGGACATCTTTAAAACTCTTCAAAATGTTGAAAGTAGCCAGTTGTGGTGGTGCATACCTGTAATCCCAGCACTCCGGAAGGCTGAGGTAGGAAAATTGCAAATTGGATACCAGCCTGGGCAATTTAGCAAGACTCTCAAAATTACAAAACAAGAGCAACAACAAAAACAAACCAAAAAGGAGGAGGAGGCTGGGGATGTAGCTCAGTGCTATGGCCCAAGTTCAATCCCCAGTGCCTCACACACATGCACGCGCGCACACATACACACACACACACACACACACACACACACACAAACTGTTGAAAGTAATGTGTTTCATTCCCCCCGAGGAAAGCTGATGGAAAACTGAGGTGAATAGAAAGAATTGAGTGGCACTAGGAAAGGCTAAGAGAGAGATCTTTCTTGCTTGGGGTTCTGAGTAGAAACCTGTTCTTGCTCTCTCCCCAGAAATGTTTGTGAGATCCACGCTGTTCACTGATGCTTTTGTGAGAGCAGGCTGTTCAGGAGGGCCAGAAGAGAGGCACAGCAGGAGCAAGCACAGGTGACAGCAGAGAGATAGGCGGTATCATCTGTGCTCTGATAATAAAAAACATTCTGTTAATGGTGTCAGATGACCACAGGGCCAAGCACGCCTGGAGATTTGGGTTGGGCTGTCTTACAGGCATTTGTAGGAAGTTTTGTGCTCGCAGCTGTGGAGAGAGAATTAAAACTCATCAAGATTAGGTTTTCGTATTGAGCAATTAACCCCAAGCTAAGTGAGGAACTGAGGAGGAAGGACTTCCAATGCCCTCAGGGATACCCAATCACTCTGCTTCTGAACTTGAACTTCAGCTGTTAGATGTTTTCTCTCCTCTTGTGCACACTGTGAATTGTTGCATTCATTGCTAGATGTGTTTAAATGTGCTCCAAATAACACCAGCATTCACTTTCCACCTAGCTAGGGAAAAACAGAAAGAAAGCTGAAGGGACCAAGCAGGGTGTCACAAAGCAGTCCCGCCTCAACTCTTGCACCCCCTGTGCAGGATGGGCCTGGGAGGACGGTGGCCTTGCAGTCCAGTGAGGTGTGTCCTTCTGGTCACTACAGCTCGACCCCCTTGCTCTGTGCATTCTCTGAGTGACCCCGCAGGAACATGATGTCAGGGCAGGCCGCACAGTTTCCAGGCAAAGGGTAGCCCTGTTTGCTGGTCCCTTTTACAGCTTTGGTGGTGCTGCTGCTGTAAGACTTTCCCCTGTCCTTCCTCTCCCTGCCTCCCCACTAAGAGCCGAGTGAGAAGAATGAAGCCAGGGTAAACTGAGAAAATATTTGAAACCTATTAAGCATGGTAACAAGTTTATTGTGATGCCTAAGTTAATTATGCCCTTTTTGACTTCCAGCCAGTCCCTTCACTGGGCTTTCCATATAGACTTGGGCATCTACCCAGCCTCAGCTGGCAGCATGGCTGTCTGCCTGCCTGGTTCCTTTCCCCCCTCCCTCCAGCCACATCTTCCCTGCTCTCTGCTGCAGAGATAAGTCAGCAGCCCATTGCAGCTGGGACTTGCTGGAGTTTGAGTGCAGTATTGTGGTGGGCACAGAGTATGGAGTATGCGTGTTTATATCTGTGTGCAGTGTAGAAATGTGGTGGCTACTGGGTGACCACATACATAGACATTAACTCTTACCACAGCCATTTACATTTATTTATTTTTCAATTCTTATTTTTATTGGTACATATTTGTAGCACGTAATGATTATACTCCTCGTGGGGAGTTGGTACATGTACATAACATAACTTAATTATTTTTTTAATCTCCTTCCCCTCCCTTCATCTCTGGTTTCCTTTGCCTTTTGCAAAAGATCTGTCTCCCTATTTCCTATTATCTTTCTTTTATTTTGGTCTTTATTTATATTTTGAGTTTTTCATATAAGAGAAACCATGCAATACTTAAGCTTGTGTGTCTGATTAATTTCTTTTAACACTATGGTCTCAAGGTGCACCCATTTTCCTACAAATCCTACTGAATTTATCCTTTATGGCAGAGTAGTACTTCATTGTATATAAATACCACATTTTCTTTACCCATATAGGACATATAGACTGCTTCCAAGATTCATTATTATGATTTCTGCTGCTATAAACATGGGTATGCATGTGTCACCGTAGTATGATATCCTTAACTCTTTTGTGAAGATACCTAGAAGGAGAATAGCGAGGTTGCATGGAATTTCAGTTTTTTGAGGAATCGTCATAATTATTTCTATAGTGGTTGTACTAGTTTACATTCCCACCTACAATTTATGTTTATTTTGACCAGATGTGGCCAAGGCAGGGTGGTCAGTATGTGGGACAGTGCAGCAGACTGTCCATCTGGAAGGCTGTCATGACTGTCCAGGTGAGAGGTGTGAGGGCTTGTACTAGGTGAAGTTGGCTGGGCATGAAAGAAGGGAGTGAGGGACAAGACCTTACAAAGGAGGACCAGACCTATGGAACTCAGGAGCCAAGGCTGGGCTTCAGGAAGGACAGTGGAGGTTATTCACAAATAATTACAAGGCACCTGTGAAACGATATGGACAGTTTTAAGCCTGGAGGCATAGCATTGAACAAGACCATGAAACTCTGTCCTTAATGAGTATGCTTTTTAGAACCCTGACAGCAAGTGCTTCCCAGGAAATCAATTCTGTACTTCCCTTGAATTATGTCCACAGAAGTAGTCACGGTGAATTCTCCTTGGGCTGCTCCCTCTGGGTGCTCATCCCTTCTGCTGTGGCACACTTGTGCCTTCAGCATTCCCCATTACCATATGGATGGTTTATCATCAGTGAGGTTCCAGCAGTGGTGCATGTTAAAAGACTAAAAGACTTGATTGTTATGCATAAGGTAACCTCGCGTTTCAGATGGTGCCAGTGCCATGGTTGTCATGTGACTCAGTACAAGTTCAAATTCAAACTCTAGTGGTATTGAAGAGGTATTGCAGACGGTGAAGATTATCCCTTCTGTGCATCCTTATCTTCTTCTTGACCTTCCCCATGCCATAGTCACCCTCATAGAGCCACTTGAGGTTGTTTGCACATTCCCTGAACTCCCAGGCCTGGATGTTTCTCTTATGCTTTCATGGAAAGCTCAGCCCTACTTTATCTGCCTTGAGTTCTTACTTATCCTGTAAGTCGTCTACGGCCATACTACCCTGAATGTGCCCAATCTCGTCTGATCTGGAAAGCTAACCAGTGTTGGACCTGGTTAGTACTTGGATGGGATACTTATCCTGTAAGCCTCAGCTCAAATATCACCTCTTGTTAGAAGCCTTCCCAGAATGAGTTGTTTCCTGTTCCACACTGTGAAGGCCTCTGCTTGTATGGCTTGCAGCTCCTTGATAGTCTCTGGCTTGTTGGATAATTTTTGTGCTTTTATTTTTTCTCATAGAGCAAACTGCATGCTCAAGGGAATATCTTTTTATGTTTTTCAGAACATTGCTTGATGCTCAAGGTCACCTTTGCCAGATGAAGGGATGGGTGGCATAGCTGCTGCTCAAGCTGATGGGCCTTACCTGGATGCTGAACCTGATGCAGGCCTGCTTATCAGATGGCGGGAAGGAGACTGGCAGGCTCTCAGTGCCTGCCAACACCTGGAGGAGGCAACATGCAGGTATGGGGCAACCCAGACATGCCTGATGTTGGATGGATGCTGCACAGGGGCTCTGCCACATCAGTCTGATAAACGTTTGCATTTCCCACAGGCCAAAGGAGTTTCAGGGTAGTCCTAAAGGCAGACGCCAAATTGCTGAGGTGGCCTGTATTTGTGCATTACTCTGTTGCTTAAGTCCTCATACTTGAAATCATCTGCATTTACCTTGAAGAGGGAGCTAGATTCTCTGAAACTTCCAGAAGCCTGAAGGTAACTTAATAGCTTAGAAAAATAATATTTGCAAAGAGTTGATATTAAAAACACCAGAACCAAAAACAAAACAAAACACCAGAACCTTTCAAGATAATGGATTTAGAGGCATACTACCTTTTCAAATGCACAACCATAAGAATGCTTATTTACTTGAAGCACTTCTCTCACTCTTTGGTCTTCTCTTGTTCCAAGAGTTATCCTGAAATCAGACAAAGGCTTAGAATTCTGATTCCTGTTTTTTAAAAAAAGCCAGGCTGTATACACCACTCCAGGCCATGGGCTAATCCTGTGTCTGTGATTTTAGTTCTTTTCCATAGGAGTGAGACATTAGGTTAGTAGGGTGAGAAAAGCAACCAGGCATTTTTCCTCTTAAAAATCAACAGGCACCTCTATATAGTGTTCACCAAGTGTTTTCATAGTTATTATCTCATTTGCTCCTTCATGGTAAAGAGGTTTAAAAGAATTAATCCATTTTTATAGGGAGAAGACTAAGGCTCAGAGAAATTAAATAATATGTTCAGTACGTTGAAATTTAGAGTGGTGGAGCTGAAAGCAGTCTTCAGCGTCCTTCTGTCAGGACTGAAGTCTGCCTGTGACTCCTCACCCATTCTCCAAGCACCAACTTCCATCTCCTGCCTCCTTGTAACCCTTATCTCGGTTGGCCACCAGCTAGCCTCATGAAGATGACAATAGCTGACAACAGTTTATGGTGGATTACTTCCCAGGCAGATTTAAATTTTCTCTAGAAATTAAAAACCACAGAAGCTTATGTGGAAAATCGTTGGGTTGGTGACAGGTTCGTCTTGGAGTTGTTTTGGTGGTTAAAGGGGTCTTCTTGGCACCCCTCCTATGGCTACCACATAAGCAAGCATGTGATATTCCCAGGTTAGGCTACCAGGGTTGATGGCACAAGGGAGAAAAAAAGAAGAGATGCTGAATGGGTGCCTGCTGAGCAATTTCATGTTTATCGGCCTTGGTAGGTCCTTTAGAGCAAGACCCCAGCACTCCTGGGTTAGGTGGCTGTGAGTTAAACTGAATGCAGAAACAGAGCATGGCTGTTCAGATAGAATTTTCTGTATTCTCTCACCCACTCGGATGAGGCCAGAGAAAAACAACAACCTGTTTCTTTATTAATGAAGCTTTCTGCAGAGCTAGATTAAGCACTGATTAAAGGCAGATGCTTCCAAAGTATAAATGTAAGTACCCTCTCAGTCACTTCTCTGGTTACAGGGTTTCCTACACGATTCTTTAAAATCACTTTGGCTGTCTTCCCATTTGCCTTCCTCTACACAGCTTTGGAGCTGCTCCGCCCAGTCATTCCGAGCTGCTCCTCCCAGGAGTGAACACTCTGGCGAGAGCTTTGAGGGGAAGCATCAGGCTGCTACCTGGAGCCACGTTCCCAAGAAGGCAGGTAAGTTTTCCAGGCTGGAGGCCTCCAACCTGTTCCGTTCTTTTAGGCCTGAGACCTGCCACTGTGGAACCTGGTTTGTTGTTTTCATCAGGCTGAAGAACAGGCTTTTGGTAAACTTTCCTCTCAAATCACAGACAGAGACCAGGTGTGAGATACATAGCCCAAGTCATGGGCTCTTAGCTGGTGGGTCTCCTGACAGGGCTGGGGACACAAGACAGGGGATGGCTGGCTCCTCCGACAGGAGCTTGAAACCCTGGACTTTGTGTGGGCATTTGGACTTTTCTAGAGATGACCTCAAATTTGTTTCCATCTGAGGTTATGGTGCAAATCCCCCAAATATTTTCTGAATTACTTGTGAAGAATTAATCAGAAATTGATGTAAATTGTTTCTTTTTTGAAGAGTTAGAAAACTAATCATAAATTGGCTTTGGATTGAGATCAGTTATGTGAAAGTCTGTTCATGTTCATTTGCTCTTTGATTTTCTTATGGATCTATGAAAGGGGAAATAGACGTCATTGATTTTTTTGTTTGTTTGTTTTTGTAATCCATGTTAGTGAACATAGCTTATATGTCAACAAGGCTAAGAATTTGTTCAAGCTCCCACCCAAAGGGGATGCGAAGCTCTTCTGCAGGGCATATTTACCATTAGACTGTTTGCCTCAGCAGATGGGCTGGGGTTTCATGGTGGGGCCATTGGGATGCCTGGATCTGACATGTGAAGGGTGGTGGCAGTGGCCAGTGCCTGGAGAGGCGCATCACACGCAGTGAAGGTGCCGTGGACCTAGCTCTCCCCACTGGAGGCTGTGTGGTTTTTCTTCTCCTGAGTCCCTTCTCCTGTCTGCTCAGGTTTGTCAGCTTTAAAGGTGAAGAACTAGACAAGCAGGTGGAGTTACATGAAGGCTTAAGTTTGAGATTCTCTGACACTTACTCATATGATCTTGGGCAAATCTCTCAATTTCTCTAAGCCCTTAATGTCTTCTTTTATAAAATTGGGATGATATAATAATGTCCACCTTATAGATCTTTTGGGAAATTATGAGAAGAGACCTATTTAGAGCATTGATACAGTGTTTACTTCATAACTCTTATCTTACCTCCATGTGAATCTGTGACACTCCAGGTTCTATTATGAGTTTTTTTTTTTTGTACCAGGGATCGAACTCAGGTCCTTGTGCTTACGAGGCAAGTGGCAGAACCACTGAGCTAAATCCCCAGCCCTCCAGGTTCTATTATGGACTGCGTCTAGGCTGAAATGCTCCAAGTAGGTGGTTGTGAGCCTTTTGTGACTTCCCCAGTGATTTCCTTTTGTGTTTAGGGTAAAGTATGAGAGTCAGGGCATACAGTTTCCTGGGGAGAAAACTAGAGAACTACCCCAGTCAGGGAAAGTGAGTATCTGAGGATCACAAGGTCTCTTCTTAGGGAAGTGAGGTCCTGGTCTCCTTTCTTAAGTGAGTGTTGTCTGTCTGTCCTGAGGGACTGGCCCCGTGAACCTGCTGGGAAGGGGCTAGTCCTCGGAGGAGCAGGAGCAGAGCCCTCCGACAGCAGCTCTCAGCCTCCCAGTGCAGAGCTGGCTCATCACCACAAGAAGGTCGTGTGGAGCCTGCTCATGGCTCTCCAGGCCTCTGTGACTTTTCTTAGTTCACGTGTGGGGCCTCCTGACCTAGGACTGCAAGTTATGCTTGTGCCTGCTGCCTTTATGATTCAAGGGGACTTAGACCCTGTTAGCACATCTTTTATTTGACTCTCTTCTTTTGAATTAGAAGATATTTTGAGTCTCTGAAGGATTTTTACAATATTTTTATAATCCAAGAAAAATAACACTCACACATAATTCAAATAGCTCAGAGCAGGGAAATGTTGGAAAGGAAAATTATATTGAAAATAAAATATCTTCATTTTTATACCTACTCCTACTTTTAACCACTCCAGCTTTTAATTCTTCTGGTCATTGTCTCTCTAATTCTAAATTTACTCACAGTGCTATTTATGGATTTATCAAATTAAAGTAGAAGTTGTTGAATTGTGCCTAGGTGAGAGGAGGAATTTAGCTTGCTGCTGGTAATCCTTTTACCCTCCTCTTGTATAAATGAAGCGAGCATAAAATAAGGCTCCACTATATTCGGTTTTAGATTCATGATTGTTCCAGGTTACTTGTATTTTAAATGTGCTTTTTTTTTTGATATTAAATTCTTTTATTGGTACATTGTAGGTATACAACACAATTACATTTCTCATTGGGAATTGTACCTTTACATAATGCATCTTGGTTCTTATTTTTTCCCCATTCCTAGCCCTCCCTTCACACCCTCCACCCTTCCCTATTTACAAAGACTTTATTTCCATTTTTTCCATTTCTCATCATTTTTCCTTTCCCTTCTTTCCTTTCCCCTGCCCCTCCCACTACCCCTACCCCTTTGGACCTTTTCTTCCTATTTTACATTATCGATTATTCATTCTAATCATTGGTACCTTTTAGGTATACAATATAATGACATTCATCATTGGAAATTTGCACCTTGACATAGTCTCTCTTGGTTCTTATTTGTCACCCTTGCCCAGCCCTCCCTTCAACCCCTCCAGTCCTCCCTATTTACAAAGATTTTGTTCCTCTTTTTCCATTTTCTCATATTAATCCCATTCCCTTCTATCCTTCCCCCTAGCCCTCCCACTTCCTTCCCCTTTGCCCCTTTTCTTCCTATTTCACATTACCTATTATACATTTAGTCCTTATTTACACTTTCAGTTTCTCACACCAGAGAAACTATTTGGAATTTATTCATGTGTGTCCTATTTATTTCACTTAAGAGTATTGCCTCAATGTGCATCCACTTAGCTATAAATGACTCTAATTTCTCATTTTTTATGGCTGAGTAGTACTCCATTTTATTAAAAAACCACATTTTCTTTATCCAGTCTCCAGTTGATGGGCATTTGGGCTGTTTCCAAGATTTGGATATTACAAACTGTGCCACTATAAACATGGGTATGCATATAATCAATAAATGTAATACACCATATTAACAGAGCCAAAGACAAAAACCATATGAGCATCTTTTTTTTTTTTTTGGTACTGAGGATTGAACTCGGGTCCTTGTGCTTACGGGGCAGGCAGCAGAACCACTGAGCTAAATCCCTGGCCCAGAACCATATGATTATCTTAATAGATTCAGAAAAAGTCTCTGACAAACTCCAGCATCCATTCATAATAAAAACCCTACAAAAAATTGGAATAGATAGTTTTTATCTCAATCCGATAAAAGTCATCTATGATAAACTAACAGCCAGCATAATACTAAATGGTCAAAACTGAAAGCTTTCACTCTAAAATCATGAACAAGACAAGGATGTCTGCTGTCACCACTCTTGTTCAATAGAGTTCTGGAAACAGTAGCCAGTGCAATTAGACAAGAGAAAGAAATAAAAGGAATAAGGATAGGAAAGGAAGAAGTTAAATTATCAATGTTTGCGGATGACATGATACTCTACATAGAAGACCCCAAAAACTCCACCAAAAGACTTCTAGATTTAATAATCAAATTTAGTCATGTAGATGAATACAAAGTCAACATTCAAAAATCAATAGTCTTTCTGTACACAAATAAACTCACTGAGGGAGAAATTAGGGAAACAAAACCTTTTACAATAGCATCCAAAAAAAAAGAAAAAAGAAAAAGAAATAACTTAGGAAGCAGTCTAAGAAAGAAGTAAAAGACATTTACATTGAAAACTACAGTACTCTGAAAAAGGAGATCAAAGAGGATATCAGAAAATGGAAAGATATGCCTTGTTTTTGGACAGGATGAAACAATACAGTGAAAATCGCCATACTTCCAAAATTGTTATACAGATTTAATGCAATCCTGATCAAAATACCAATAGCATATCTCACCGAGTTAGAGACAATTCCAAAATTCATTTGGAACCAGAGAAGACCTATAATAGCAAAAACAATTCTAGGAAACAAAGGCAAGGCAGGGGGTATCACAATCCCTGATTTGAAATTATACTACAAATCTACTGTGGTAAAAACAGCATGGTACAGGAAAAAAAAAAAAAAAAAAAAAACCAGACCCAAGGATGGGACACATTAGAAAATGCAGAAACAACTCCAAACATATTCAGCCAACTCATCTTTGACAAAGGAGCCAAAAATCTTCAATGGAAGAAAGATAGCCTCTTTAAAAAATGGTGCTGGAAAAACTGGCTTTCCATATGCCAAAGATTAAAGCTAGACCTACATCTTTCACCATGCACTAAACCAAAATTGAAATGAATCAAAGATCTAAATATTAAAACAGAAACACCGAATCTGCTGGAAGATAGAATAGGTACACTCTTGAAGACATTGGTATAGGCAAAGACTCCATGAATAAAACCCAATCACACAGGAATTATCACAAAGAATCAACAACTGGGATCTCATCTTACTAAAATGCTTTTGCACAGCAAGAGATATCACCAACAGAGTGAAGAGGCAACCCCAGAGTGGGAAAATTTTTTTGCCAGGTGTCCTTCAAAGGAATAATATCTTGAATATATAAAAAACTAAAAAAAACAGACCCTCTAAATTTAAAGACCCAATCCAAAAAATGGGCATCTGAAATGAATACATATTTCTTATGAAGAAGTAGAAATGGCAAATAAATATATAAAAAAATCTTCAATATCACTGGTCATTCTAGAGATGCAGATGAAAACAACACTGAGATTCCATCTCAACCCAGAAAGAATGGCTGCTTTCAAGAAATCAACCAATAACAAATGCTGGAGGGGCTGTAGGGAAAGAGGAACCCTGCTCCACTGTTGGTGGGAGTGTAGACTGGCGCAACCACTGTGGAAATCAATCAGTGTGGAGATTTATCAAAAAGCCTGGGCAATGTAGCGATTTAGTGAGAGAGACCTCATCTCAGCATAAAAAATAAAAAAGGGCTGGAGATGCTTGGGCTTGGGCTCAATCCCCAGAACTGCAAAAAAAGGTTTTTTTGTAGTTAATGTTTGAAATCTTTGTCTTCATACTTGATTGTTAACAGAACTTGGAAAATAATTGCACTTAGTCAATTTAATTAAAAAAAAATTTTTTTAGTACTGGGGATCGAATTCGGGTCCTTGAGCTTGAGCAGCAGGTGGCAAAACCACTGAGCTAAATCCCCGGCCCCAATTTAACTTTTTGACCAAGTTTTTAAATACTATAACCTGTTTCCTGTACAGAAAAATTTCATATTAAGTTTTTATTTTATTATATTTTAAGCACATGTTTGCAATACATAATTCCATGCCTTGTGGAAAATTGTTACATGTACATAATACATCTTAATTCTTTTTTCATCTTC